>CAUYLG010057374.1:0-65639 GCA_963573385.1 Cacajao melanocephalus
TTTTTCTGTTTCTTAGTTTTCCTTCGGCGGATGCCCTTTCCCCACAGAGCTAGGCCTTCCTGGGTTCAGCTGTGCTTACTGTGAAACTCTCAGTCCTCAGCGCTTCCAATTGCTGTTCTCCTTGTGGGGATGGGACCAGCTGAGCCCGACTCAAAGGGCACCCAGTCCCTATACTCTGCACTGAGAAGCGCCGCACCGGCCAAAAGAGTCATGCTGGCAACCCGTGTGGCTCCTCCACTGGGTAGCTCCCAGTTTGTGTTCCACAGAAATTCGTCTGAAATTGCGGCATCCACTCGCTCTCTGTGCTTTCATTGGGAGCTACAATCCTGAGCTGTTGTCAATTGGCCATCTTGGATCTCTCTCCAAATCGTGAGTCTTAATGTTCGAAACATATTGACTCACATTTGGCTATTTGATAATGCATTCTTGGATCAGGAGCCTTAACTACTTAAGGTGGTATGACAGTATAGCTAAAGCTGATTCAAATTCCATTTGTTGTTGGCATGTTACAGTGTTTATAATAGCACTGTTCCCAGTAATTACATGTTAATAGGACTTTTAATTTTCAAAATGCTTTCACATTTGTTTCTGGATTTGAGCCACATTTTGTTGCTGGAAGGAGAAATGTTATGCCCACCCTACTACTGAGAAAACTGAGGCTCAGAAAGACACTTATTGCGGATGAGCTTTGACTATCTGGGCCAGCAGTGCGAGGGTACAAGAATTTACCAAGACTGGCTGGCCACAGTGGCTCATGCCTGTACTCCCAGCACTTTGGGACGCCAAGGCAGGTGGAGCACCTGAGGTCAGAAGTTCAAGTCCAGCCTGGCCAACATGGTGAAACCCTGTCTCTACTAAAAATACAAAAAATTAGCCAGGTGTGGTGGCGGGCACCTATAATGCCAGCTACTTGGAAGGCTGAGACAAGAGAATTGCTTGAACCTGGGAGGCGGAGGTTGCAGTGAGCCGTGATTGTGCCACTGCACTCTAACCTGGGCAACAGAGTGAGATCCTGTCCCCCCCCCAAAAAAAGAATTTTCCAAGACAGTTGTAGGTAAAGAAAGGCAGACTCATTAGAGAAAGTATGAAAATGCATTGCAAGGTTGCAGCAGTCAGAATCAGCAGAAGAGGAGCTGACTAAGGAAATAAAGGCTTGCTGGAGATTTTATAGGATGGTTCTTAGGCTACAGAGTGCCACGTGCAGTACTGATAACACCAAGGTAGCAGGGAGCTAACTTGCATTCTTCTGTCAGCCAAGGTATTTGATAAGAAGCAGGAAGTTTGTGAGGTATGTACGTTACCTCTTTGCTTTCCCCTGGTCCCACCAGCCTGATTCCCTTCCCCTAATCCCGACTCCACATTCCCCCTTCCTGACAGAGCCAACAGTGACAAATCTTTGGCATGTGGGTGAAGTTCTCATTTTCTAGCTGACCTGCTGACCAGGGGTATAGAGTTGGCTCTACTTAGGACTGTTAGTCGGGAAGTTACATGGGCCCAAATCTTTGGGTTGGGAGTTAAATTGGGCAGAGTTGTAGGACCATGGGGGAACAGCGTTTGCAGCCTAAAAATTTTGTCCTGCTGCCTCCAAAAGAGAGTCATAGAGTTCTTTTAGTGGCTGTTGTCCTCACTGTAGTAACATTTTGATTTGAAATTCTTGTATTCTAGAAGACACAAAACGAGATATTGCATTAACAATATGTGGTGCAAATAAGTATGAGCATTATTATAGGCAGGAGAAGTGGGATCTGACAAAGAAAATTTCTAAATATTAATAGGATAAGGGAAAAGTCGCGGAAAAGCTATGAATGTATTATTAGTGAGATTGAGAAGTGGCCCAGTCTTCATTTCTATTCCCATTCATTCTATCCCAGTTGCCGAACTATTTATAGGCATAAGGGAATCACTATAAATTTTGTTGGCATTAACTTTGTTGTTTCTCCACCATTATTTAGCTTATAATTGGCAATGCCAGAAATTCTGGCATCCAAAGCTCATTTTCTTTCCATACCTGCATAATTGTACTTTCTCCATTTTATCGTATTTCTTGGAACTTGTTCACAAATGGAATACTTTTAGCGATCGGTTTGAACTTTTCTTTGGTCCTTCTGTATTTATTTGTTAATTATCTTGTAATCACTCTTCAGGTGTTTGCTAGTGGGTAGGTAGGTGAGGAAGTGGTTTGTCTCAGAGGTTGTTCCCTGTAGGAGAGAAGAAAACTTCTTAAAGGAAACAGCTGTGAAACACAGAATCCAGAAAAGCATACTTGCCACTGAACCTCCTGGCTTAGGTGAAGCAGACTATTCATCAAAGCACAGAAGCAGCTATAGTAACTGGCTAAGGAATACACTATAGGCAAACCATGTGTCAGAAAGAGAAAGGCTGTAAGTCACCAGAGATTCTCAGAGAAGAGGGAAGGAATTGGTTAATTAGCCAGTGCAGGGCATCCTAAAGGCCAAGAGACACCTGGATCCAAATCTGCATTTAGAAGGTACACTGTGATTCAGGGCCTGAACAACTGACCCTTCAGAAGCCAGTTCTAAGAGAAAGTAGTATCACCTAGAGTAGACCTCAGCCAGCATCTGCTTCAGGGTAGGCATTGCAGAACAATTTAGCCTTCCCTTAACACCCATTCCTGTTAGGGCAGCAAGGAATGGCTTTATAAACTAAGTCTCCAAGCTAATCTTCAATTAGCTTTTAAAATTGGAATCAGAAATGTTTACTTGGTAAATTTGGACACTTCTCAGTTCTGTTTTTTACTTTGCATTCTAGTAAAAGACTGCTTTTGCTTTGGAAAAATTCAAATCTCTTTACTGCCGACAAAGACTCTCCTTTGAAGCCTGAATTAGACTTCCCTGACTTGGCTTCTGGACTAGGTCCCAACCTTAGACTTTGTCCATTGCCCACTGGGTTCAGTTTTAGCTGGAATTCTGTAGGTCAGTTTAGTGAAAATCCCTACCTTGCTGTCTGATCACTTCCTTATCCCCCATCTTTGGTATCCTATCACTCTGTCCTGCCTTCAGCAGAAGTCCGTCACGTTGAGTATGCTCATAATCTTCCCTTACTGTTGATGTTTCCTCTTAGTAATTTTTCATCTGTTGATCCCCATTCTACTTGACAGCGATAAATGTTCACTTGTCCTTATATTCAAAATTGGACCCAGTCCCTCCCTTCTGCAAAACCCTCACTGCCGTCAGTAGTCTCTCTTGAATAAAGGCTTCCTCAAAGTCTTTGACAAGTGTTATGAATAATTGTTTGCTTAACATTGCACAAAGGGGAAATGGTCTAGAAGAGATACAGAACATTTCTCTTTTCCTAATGAGCAGTGACGGTCGGTGACCCTAGACTAAACCTCTGTGAAGGATGATTTTAGGCAGAAAAGCCTCTCCTCTCTTTCCTGGGTTTCCTTTCTCAGTCTGCCCCATTATCTAATTTCCTTTCCTTACTTATAAATAAACTAGATAGTAATTCTTCTGATTGGGCCATTCCACCAAACCCCTGTATTGTATGTATAGTATTAGGTGATGTTTGTATGTTAATAGCCCTTCTAATTAAAGGGTGCCAGTTGTGAATTCATCACCCCACCCATCTTTGTTGACATGTTGGTGCCCAAATACCTTTGTAGTTTTCCACATTTTACTTTTTCCCCTGTTGTTTTAAATGCCTGAAATACTCTCCATATCTCTTAAATTCTCTAAACTCGCATTCATTTTCAAGGTGTGTCTTATTGTTGGAGCAGACATTCCTGGGGACCCGCTTGGCAGAAATTAGAATGAGAACATACCAAAAAGCTGAAACTTGGCAGAAATAATGTAGGGAGTCTGTTGATAATCAGCTGCCTACCACCACTGCAAATTTTGAGATTCTCCTTCTGCTAAAAGCTAAATGATGTGTATATTAAATAAGGGAGGCATTTTTTTTTCTTGCCTGTGACTAATCACAGTCTAAGTTGATATCTTGTTCCCCATGTTCCCTTATATTTTACAGCAGGACAGCTTCCTGCTGCATCCAGTATTTTAAAGACAGGTATCTGTACCATAGCTGGATCTGGTATCTTCTGACCCCTCCCTTCCTTACACTGTCTTCCCTCAGTATCAGCAGGAGATTGGTTCCAGGACCTCCTGCAGATACCACAACCCTCAGATGTTCAAGTCCTTTACATAAAATGGCATGGTGTTTACCTATAACCTATGCATATCCTCATGTATGCTTTAAATCATGTCTAGATTACTTAAAATACCTAATCGATGTAAATGCTGTATAAATGGTTTTTATACCTTACTGTGCTTTTATTTATATTATTTTTTATTGTTGTGTTGTTATTTTTATTTTCTGATATTTTCAGTGGACCTGTGGGTTGGCTGAATCCGCAGATCCAGATCCAAGAAATACAAAAGGCCAATTGTTCTCTCCAGCAGCCGGAACAGCCTGTAGCTCTTTACAAGCACTGTGCTCTTTCCTCTCCTGAAGGCTTTACTCCTCCTGTTTCCTGTCTGCAGTTACCTCTCTTCCACAGGATAATAGTCACTCAACCTTTAAGATTCAGTTTAATGATTACTTCTTTCTGGAAGCCTCTTCTGTGTCCCATAGTACCAGTGTTTACTTCTAATATTTCATGATTGTCTGATAGTGGATCTGACTTACCAATTCTGCAGTGAGTTTCTGGAAAGCAGGAATTATATCCTATTCATCTTCATATCCCATGGTTCTAGCAGATTAGTTGACAAGTGGTAAGGACTTGGATATTGTTGGAGTAGATGAGTGTGTGAACAAAAAGTTTAGTAACAGAAGCTTTTATTTAAGTGGAAGTTTCAAGTAGAGACTCAATGATTAATCAGCGATTTTTGCTTTCTACAGATATTGGTATCAACTTGACTGACCCTATGTTCAGAGGAATATATAGGGGGGTTCAAAAGCATCAAGGTAAGTATTTCCTTTATTAAGGCTAATGGTTTCTCCTTGAAGACAAATTTTCTGCCTCAGGAGATCGTGAAAAGCATAATCCAAGCTGGGCCTTGTGGCTCACACCTGTAATCCCAGCACTTTGGGAGTCTGAGGTGGGAGGATTGCCTGAGCACAGGAGTTCAAGACCAGCCTGGGCAACATAATCCACTCTTAAAATTGAAATAATAAAGAACCCATGGCCAGGGGCAGTGGCTCATGCCTGTAATCCCAGCACTTTCGGGGGCCAAGGTGGGTGGATCACCTGAGGTGAGGAATTCAAGACTAGCCTGGCCAACATGGTGAAACCCCATCTCTACTGAAAACACAAAAAAATTAGCCAGGCCTGGTGGTGTGCGCCTGTGATCCCAGCTACTTGGGAGGCTGAGGCAAGAGAATTGCTTGAACCCGGAGGCAGAGGTTGCAGTGAGCTGAGACCATGCCATTGCACTTCTACCTGGGCAACAAGAATTAAATTCCACCTCAAAAAAAAAAAAAAAAAAAAAAAGAACTCATTATACGTCTTGGATGAAACTATAAAGAAAGTGAAACACGTATATTGATAAACCATGATCATGAACATTTATAGTACAGTTTAATCAAGGTCTTCTTACCTGTAGAAGTTTATAGTTTTGAGTATAAAACTTCAAATAGCCATTTGCACAAAAGCTAAAAAAAAAAAGTCAAATTGTTGTCTGCCAAGTTTTCTTAATGTGGAGTTTCTCTTACAGATGACTTACAGGATGTAATAGGGAGAGCTGTCGAGATTGGTGTTAAAAAGGTAACATCTGTTTTGTTATTCTTGAGATTGTTTAAACTTATTTTTTAACTAAATTTTAGTTAAAATTTTGCAGAGTAGAAGGGAACAAACCAATGCCACACTTGGGGTACATATTGTCTACTTGTGTTATTAGAAAGTTAGTTAAAACAAAATATCAAAATATTCTGTTGATAGCAATTTAAGTTACACAAACCTCATGTATAGTTCTTGTATATGATAAATGGCAAAACCTCTTTGAAAAAAAAATTTTTAAACCTGTGTGAATTACCAGGCTTCTTAAGAGGCCACTTTAAATCAATTTTATAACATAACTTAGCATTTGTCAGAATTAAGTAATAGTCAAAAAGACATGTATCTGACACCAAGTGTGGCTATTTATAGTTCAGGTATACCATTTCAGATAACAGAGATAATACTATAATTTTTACGGTAATAAAATGCCTCCGGTTTTTTTTTTTTTTAGAGAGTTCTAGTAAGCAAATGAATAGATATTTCTTTAAATTAGCTTTAAAACAGGGAGCTAGCCCACATAAGAAATAAGGTTGAATTCCATAGTATGCTGTCAGGACACTTGGTAGCTACCGCCTCCAAGTTGAATAACCTGTTTTGGAAAGTGACATTGGTGGCTAAATAAATTCTGCAGTCTCCAATTCTAAACTTTTATTTGTTATTATTCACAAATAATATGAAAAGATAGAAATTACATTCATTTTTCATTATGCAGTCACTCTGCTTGGAAAATCACTTTAAACAGTGCTTTTCTGCAAACTCTGAAATACTAAGCTCCTAAATTTTCGTGTTTCAGCCATGAGTAATTTAATCTTAATGTTTATTCACACACACACACACACACACACACACTCACTCACACACTCTTAGGAATGACAGAACTGAAGTGATTTTTCCTTGGGCATGGTTCCAAACTGAAATTTAACTCAATACCTTGCATTTATGTTGTAGTAGTTAAGAGCATGGTTAAGGCGTAACAAACTTGGTATCCAGTCCCTGCTTCATTTTTCTTAGCTTTATAACCTGGGGTATTTTATCTCACTAGACTTCAGTTTTCTCATCTGTAAAATGAGAGTGATAATAGTATTTAATTAATAGAGTTGTTATGAAGGCTAAATACAATATTGAATGTAAAGCATTTGGTATTATACCTGGCATAAAAGAAACAACCTACATTATGTGTATGATGGAAGCCACCACCCTGAGATCATCATCATCGTTATCATCTTCCACACTGGGAGAGGAGATGATGCCCTCTAGTCTTGCCATTCATTGCCTATTTAGAAAAGTTACAGGTAAAATAAAAAGTAGACTTGGTTAGTATTTTATATAATTTAAATACTGGATGTAGGCATTTGTTCTAGTATTCAAGTTTTAGGTATGTTAGTAACAAGAAAGTTTTCCCAATATTTTTATTAATGTCTGATATCTTTTTTTTTTTTTTTTGAGATAGAGTCTCACTCTGTCACCTAGGCTGGAGTGCAGTGGCACAATCTCAGCTTACTGCAACCTCTGCCTCCCGGGTTTAAGCGATTCTCCTGCCTCAGCCTAAGTAACTGGGACTACAGGGGCCCGCCACCACGCCCAGCTAATTTTTGTATTTTTAGAAGAGATGGGGTTTTGCCATGTTGGCCAAGCTGCTCTCAAACTCCTGACCGTAGGTGATCTGCCCGCCTTGGCCTCCCAAAATGCTGGGATTATAGGCGTGAGCCACCATGCCCTGCCGTATATCTTATGTTTTACAGACAGTCAAGGATGTAATTATGGCTCTGTGTTTCCTGAATGGGTACTCAGTGTGTAATCATATTAAAGGTTTAAATAGCTATATGAAAACATCTGTTTATCATTTGCAATTCTATCTTTGTTTTGTGTTTTCTTCCTAAATTGTACCTAGAATGAATTCTTCGTTTTTGTAAGACTCTTGAAGTATGCTTTACAAAAATATACTTCATTGTGCTTGAATCACGTCTTTAGAAGAATGTGCCCCTTACACAGCACTACTTCAGTGCTCCGTCAACACATTGCTGTTCAGTGACATTTTCATTTTAACAGATTAGGAAGGATGGCATTTTAATTACTGGGTGGACCCTAATGGTTGTCTGTGTAGAAGTGTGCTTATTTGCCAAAAGCCATACGTTTTCCTACAGAGAATTTGTTAGTATGCATTAACTCATTGATTCTCAAACTTTTGCTCTCATTATTGAGGACCCCTAAAGAGCTTTTGTTTCTGTGAGCCTTATCTACTGATATATACTATACTAAAAATTAAAACAAAAAACTTTAAATATTTATTAATTTATTTTAAAATAACAATAAACTACTGGATGAGACAAATAGAATATTTTTATGAAAAATAAGTATATTCCAGAACAAAAAAATTTAACAACATGAGTATAGTTGTATGTTTTTTCAAATCTCTGATGACTGGGTTAATAGAAGCCTGCTGATTTTTTTTTTTTTTTTTGAGATGGAGTCTCGCTCCATCACCCAGGCTGAGTGCAGTGGTGTGATCTTGGCTTACTGCAACCTCTGCCTCCCGGGTTCAAGCAATTCTCTGCCTTAGCCTCCTGAGTAGCTGGGATGACAGGCGCCTGCCATCATGCCCGGCTAATTTTTGTAGTTTTAGTAGAGATGGCGTTTCACCGTCAGGCTGGTCTTGAACTCCTGACCTCGTGATTCACCCTCCTTGGCTTCGCAAAGTGCTGGGATTACAGGCGTGAGCGACCGCACCCAGCCAGCCTGCTGAATTTTCATATCTTTTTCTGTATTTAGTCTGTGGTGGTATCACATATTGTGTAGCTTCTTGAATACCTGTGGACACTTGCAATAGAGTGAGGGTGAAAAAGAAAGTGTCTTATTATTATTATGAAAATAGTTTTGACTTCACATACATACTGGGAGTTACCAGACTACACTTGGAGAATTGTTGAGTCAGTCAACACTATTGAATCACTGATTTAATTATTCATTCTTTCATAACACCTGATCTCTGTCCTCAAGGAACTCATTGTCTTGGTGTTAACTTTCTGTGCTCGGTTCAGTACAACAGTAGTAAAGACAGACATTGTAAATACATTTTAACAGAGTCTAGTGATGAATTCTATACCTCTACATGCACACACACCTACATACATACATCCCTGAGGTGTAGTCAGGTACCACTCTGCATAAGAGGCATTCTCCCAGCTGAATTTTAAACAGAGGGTAGGTGTGTGACAGTCACAGAGGAAAGAGCATTCTGAAATAAGGAAGTAGTAGGAAGCCATGTTTAGGAAACTGCTGTTGATGCCCTATTAAAGTCAGCTTATTTTATTTCTTTCAGTTTATGATTACAGGTGGAAACCTACAAGACAGTAAAGATGCACTGCATTTGGCACAAACAAATGGTATCTTCATATTACTTTTACCAAAAAAAAAAAATAGGAATTAAGTAATTTTGAAGAAGTCTTTCTGAAAACTGCTTGAGGTACAATACAATGGATCAAGACTGTGGAAACAACAGGAAAATTGACTGATTTCAATGGGACATGATTAAGATGATGAAATTCAGAGTACTCATTGGTATATCGATGTTTATAAAACCATTTCATAGTACTAAACAAAGATTATTTTAAGATTTCAGTTAATGAGAATAATGTTCTCCAGGTACACATTTTAACCCCAGGTGTTTTTGATGTGGAATTCGTGTGTGTGTTTTAACATGTTTAAAATACAAGTTGCTTTTTATTTACTCTTTTTTAACTTAAGCTGTGAAGGATCATTTAATTAAATTTTTACTAAATGGACCAGATACTGTTCAGGGTACCAGGAATGCAAATAATAGTGCTGTATAATCCCTCATATGCTCACTTTATGTTCATACATTTTGCATTTGTTTAAAATCTTAAAAATTTTAGGAATGATTGTTAAAGGATTCCTCGTTATGTAAACCTCTTTTATCTGGCATTCACATATTTAATTTTTTTTTTTTTTTGAGAGGAAGTCTTGCTCTTGTTGCCCAGGCTGGCGTACAATGGTGTGATCTCGGCTCACTGCAACGTCCGCCTCCCAGATTCAAGCAATTCTCTGCCTCAGCCTCCCGAGTAACTGGGATTACAGGCACCTGCCACTGCACCCAGCTAATTTTTATATTTTTAGTAGAAATGGGGTTTCACCATCTTGGCCAGGCTGGTCTCGAACTCCTGACCTCATGATCCACCCTCTTTGGTCTCCCAAAGTGCTGGGATTACAGGTGTGAGCCACCGTGCCCAGCCAACTGCTTTTGCATATCTTATATGCTAGTCACGGAGGAATTAAACATTCTACATAATTTTAAAATTTTGTAATTTAAGATACTGTATGTTTCCTGTCTGTATGAAAACTTACTAAAAGCTATATTTTTGTGGAAATCTCTCTAAAATGCACACTTCTCTTTAGGATCCATTGACACTTTTTCTTAGAGATTAAAGATAGAATATCTTCCAGGGAGTTTTTGAGATATAAGAACATTTTATCCTTACTTTTTATCCCCAAACATGTATGCTTTTTAAAGTTCTCCCACCTCCATTATCAGCCCTTTTCCACTCCTTTCCACGTAACTTGTGTTCTTATAGCTTTAAAAGCATTGCTTCCTTTGTTTGTAAACATCTGCATGAGAGCCCCAGGAAGGCTTGATATCTCTCCCATGGTTCAGGCTCAGCTAAGCCATTCAAAAAGTGTTTTTGACTTCCCATTTGTATTCTATATAAATAAAGCTGTCAGAGTATCCTCCAAATAAGTGAACCTCATTCTTTTTATTTATTTATTTTTTTGAGGACGGGGTTTCACCATGTTGGTTAGGATGGTCTCGATATCTTGACCTCATGATCCGCCTACATTGGCTTCCCAAAGTGTTGGGATTACAGGCGTGAGCCACCTTGCCTGGCCCTCATTCTTTTATTAGAAAAACAAATCCCCCTTTCCACCTCTTTAAATCACCCTCACTATTAACCTTTTTAAGGGAATACATTTTTATTGCTATATTAGATACATAAATCAATAATGGAATAATTGGTGTTAAACAAACAAAAATATACAAATCAAGATAGTCACATCACTGGTGAATATAAAAGATAAAATTAGTGCTGGTCATGGTGGCTCAGGCCTGTAATACCAGCACTTTGGGAGGTGGATCGCTTGAGTTCAGGAGATCAAGACCAGCCTGGGCAACGTAGTAAAACCCTGTCTCAACAACAAAAAAAACAATTTAAAGTTAGCCAGCATGGTGGCATGTGTCTGTAGTCTCAGCTACTTGAGATGCTGAGGTGGGAGAATCACTGGAGGCCAGGAGGTCAAGGCTGCAGTGATAGCACCACTGCACTCCAGCCTGGGTGACACAGTGGGACCCTGTCTCAAAAAAAAAATGTTCACTTTGCATTCTACAGCCCTAAATGCCAAGCTTTAGAAAAAGTTGAATTAATTATTTTATTAATACATTAAAGCAATTTTCATATTCATATCCTACTTTGTTTAGGTATTCTAGAAATTGTCATAATTAACATAATGCAGTTCTTATCATTTGAATAATTTATTGCCATTGTTGAAAACCAGTTGAAATTACTTGATATCCTCTAAATAGCATAATAAATATAAATATGAGAAAATACTTTGAAAATAATCCTAAGACATTATTTTGCGTTAGATCTGTTTTTCAGTACCATTGGTTGTCATCCTACAAGATGTGGTGAATTTGAAAAGAATGACCCTGATCTTTACTTAAAGGAGTTGCTAAATCTTGCTGAAAGCAATAAAGGGAAAGTTGTGGCAATAGGAGAATGTGGACTCGGTGAGTGCCAGCCTGGCCTCTTAGAATGACTTTGTTTGGAAATAAATAATTTGTTCTGTATAAGTTATGAGTAATTATTCTTTTTTATCTTTTTAAAGATTTTGACCGACTACAGTTTTGTCCCAAAGATACTCAACTCAAGTAAGGAAATTTGTTGACTTTACAAATTATTGTAAAATTTTGAGTGATTTTAAAATGACTTTTATCAGTTGAGACTATAGTTGGATTAAGCATCAGGACATGTTTGTTTTTCCCTTTGTATATCAGAAGTTAAGTGAAACAAATTCCATGCATACGTGCATGGAATTAAAAGGGATGGAAGCATGTCGTTTTCTGGTTGATGAACCATTTAATTTTATTTTAATGGTAGAAATAAGGGATAAGTTTTACATGACTTTACATTTGTTGTTTGTTTAACAGATGCATTCATACATGAACAGTTCCAGGGGAATGAAATTAAATTATTTGGGAGAATGTGATTGTTTTGTTTTGTTTTGTTTTTTGAGACAGAGTCTCTCTCTGTCACCCAGGCTGGAGTGCAGTGGCGTGATCTCGGCTCACTGCAACCTCCATCTCCTGGGTTCAAACAAGTCTTGTGCTTCAGCCTCCCAAGTAGCTGTTTTTAGTAAAGATAGGGTTTCACCATGTTAGTCAGGCTGGTCTCAAACTCCTGACCTCAAATGACACACCCACCTCGGCCTCCCAAACTGGGGGATATGATTTAACAGCAAAGGATATTAAAAGTGTGTTACAAGCCAGGCATAGCAGCCTTTACCCGTAGTCACAGCTGTTTGAGAGGCTGAGGCAGGAGAATTGCTTGAACTCCAGACAAGCCTGAGCAATATAAGGAGACTCTATCTCTAAACAAGCAAACAAACAAAAAACAGCAACAAAAAACCCACAAAAGTATTATAGGACCAATCACCAAAGCTAGAAAAGCATATTTTACTCTTACTGGGTGTTGAATATTGTTAGTTGGGAACTGCAAGATTCCTTTAATAGGAGCCATGTTGGGTGGTGGCTTCTGAGAAAACTCCAAAGCTCACCACCCTGTAGGACTTCCTATAACCCCTTGCCTGTGGCTAAATTTGGAGCTCCTGTCATTATACTGGTGAGTGAGTGTTATAAATTGAAAAGAAAACTTAGGTCACAGTCTGAATTTAAAATGTAAGCATTTTGTCGAATTTCAAAAACATCTTAATTATGAAGATGATTAAACATTAGACTGAGCTTCTATATGGGGTTAATTTAGTTATTTATCCATTCAACAAATATTTATGGAGCACTGTGTGCCAGCCACTGCTGAGAACTCATAGTATGCAGAAATTTGAGTAAGGTATATCTATCCCTAGAGACCTTTAAGAATAAACAATCCTCTGTCCTCCTTAGTTTCTTATACACAGAGAAGAACTAGGATCAGATTCTCTCTTAAGATACTATCCAGATAGATATAATACTATCTCTATTAAGATACTATCATAATATTTAATAATGAATAATTTTGTCATGTGGTATATGAGCATATGATTAAACCAGTGACTTGATGGCCTGAAGGGATTTTTTAAATTACACATGCTGAAAGTGTACTTCCTCCCCCTTCCCTCCCTGCTCCCCACAAGTGGGATTCTGATATGTCCCTACTGGTTGAAAATCACTGGGTGAGGAGCAGATTTACTAGTAGAGTCTGTCATACCCTAGACCTCAAGCTCCAGAGTTCTGGAGTGTGAAGATCTATCACCAAGTAGAATAGGATGGGTTAGAGTAATGCTCTGTGGATACATACTCTCTCTTTTAGGTCACTCATTTATACATCCCTTTTAGAACTGTTTAGTTTGTGGTATATTATTTGCTGTGTCTTTCAGGGACATTTATGTGGTTACTAGCAGGGTTACTAAAACCCCATACCTCTGTCAAATATTATGTAGGCCAGCTCACTTAACTTTAAAAGTTCTTATGATCACATTGAAATAGAAAAACAGTTCTCTTTAATAGTTCTTTAGGTTAAGCCCACAGATCATATTCCTCAACTTTAATGTCTGCTTTTGGCCAGGATGAGCCTTGTAAGTCTAATAGACTGTGTGTTATGACGAGCAAGGGCAGTGGCAGAGTCCCCAAGGTTTTTTGCCCATATGACTTTTCATTTAAAATGAATTAGAACTGATTCAGAAATGCAACTTGAATACTTTAAACTCTGTTATAGGGTTAATTGAAAACATTGACAGTATCAGTTTAATTTAACTCTTCTGAAGATTATTCACCATCATCAGAGCATGTTTGAAATAGCGTCTGATCTAGAATATGCGTATCACAGCTTGTGCTTCAACTCACTTGCCAAGTGTGAATTGCTAATAGAGAGGTTCTTTCATTCAGTAAATGATTACCAAGTGCCTCCTCAACATGATACAAAGAAGAATAACACTTAATCTTTACGCCTCTGTAGACAAGAGAGGACATAAATAATGAAAATAGGTTGGAACTACTGTCACTGAAGTGTGTGAACAGCAGAGGGAAAGACTGACTTTCTGGGGGAGGATTGAAGGTGACAGCAGGTGACATTGGCTTCTTCCAGAGTGGATAAGCTACTGACAAACTAATGTAGGAGAAAATTTTGATAAGATAGTTCTACTTGAGATTTAAAAATTTTTAATAATAAAACATCAAATGACTTGGTTAAAAAAAAACAGCCAGGTGTGGTGGCTCACGCCTGTAATCCCAGCCTTTGGGAGGACAAGGCGGGCAGATCACCTGAGGTCAGAAGTTCAAGACCAGCCTGGCCAACTTGGTGAAACCCTTTCTCTACTTAAAATACAAAAATTAGTTGGGCGTGGTGGCGGGTGCGTGT
Source organism: Cacajao melanocephalus (assembly GCA_963573385.1). Taxonomy (NCBI): domain Eukaryota; kingdom Metazoa; phylum Chordata; class Mammalia; order Primates; family Pitheciidae; genus Cacajao; species Cacajao melanocephalus. The sequence continues at coordinate 14,374 of CAUYLG010057374.1, forward strand.
AATCCCAGCTACTTGGGAGGCTGAGGCAGGAGAACTGCTTCAACTGGGGAGGTGGAGGTTGTAGTGAGCCAAGATCATGCCATTGCACTCCAGTCTGGGCAACAGAGCAAGACCATCTCAAAAAAAAAAATATATATATATATATACATTCTAGTAACAATCACATTTTGATTGTTGTTAAGGAAACAAATCCCACATCCTCTGCCCCTCACTCCTTTTCTCCTAGTGTGTACTCACAGCATGCAATCTGTTTTGTGTACACAGCACTCTGCTTGTTTCAGCACTTACCATGTTGTACAAAAATTGTTTTAGGTTATCCCTTCCACCCCACAACAGACTAGTATCTTTGAGTTCCTCAAAGGCACACACCAAGTCTTACTCATGTTACGGCTCCATAGCACTTAGAACAGTACTCTGAGCACATGGTTATTTTTAATAGAGATGGGGTTTTACCATATTGGCCAGGCTCGTTTCAAACTACAGACGTCAAGTGATCTGCCTGCCTCACCCTCCCTAAATGCTAGGATTACAGGTGTGAGCCACCATGCCCAGCCATGATTTGTTTTTAAGTAAAAATGTAGTCAGAAAAAAGGAGATGTATGAGAAAAGAAAAATAGAAAATTAGGAGGCAAGACAGAAAAATTAATATACAATAGATGTAGTGTCTGAAAAATGATGGTAAATGAAGGCAGTGTATATGACCATGTTTAAAAGGATAAGCTTTGGAATCAGCAGATCTTCGGGTGAGATTTATAGTTGTCCTTGGTGTCAGTTTGCCCCTTTGTACATCCCCTTTAAAATGGGGAGATTACTGCCTACCTTTCTTAACATAAGGTGCATAAAGCCCATACTGGCATGAGTGGTATAGAGTATGTATGCAATCATGGCTGTTGTTATATTATTCATAATAGAAATATTACCACCCTAAAGGAAGATGCTAGCTATTGTTTTTGTTTGGAACTTTTGAAAATTTTTCTTTTTAATATTTTTTTCTTGTTTTAGCACCTAGATTTTTTCTGGAAAAAGTATTTTTTAAAGACTAAGAGAAGCAAAGAGTGAAGACAAGGAAAAGGCCTGATCTAGTTATGGAAAGTTTATCCTTTAAGCCATACCCTGTATTTTCAATTTCCTGGTCTTATGCTACACTTCTTTCCTTGTTGCAATTTAGAGCTCTGTTCTCTTGGGTAGGTGAATTTGTTTTGGGCATTTTTCTTAGGGCTTTAAAATGTTAATTACTGTGCAGGTCTTAAAAACAACAAGAAGATTTTAAAGTAATCCTTTGGGGACTTAGGTGACCCTAGTGATGAGCAACTGGGGCCATGTTGCCATCAAGCAGCTTACAGAGGAGGGATTACTAACTGTACTGAGGTATACCCATGTAACTCACTGGGCTTTTTGGATTTGCCTGGATCCTAATTAATAACAACTGCTGCTCTGAAGCTGAACTCTTCCAGCTCTTGTCCTTAGATAGTTAAACCTCAACTATAAGAAGCAGTAATACAATCAGAAGCTTCACTAAGATGAACAAATCTAACTCAAGTGGAAAATGATTTTCATTTATGAACTTTACAAAAAAAGTCAATGAGTAAAACAGGCTGAGAAGTCTCTTAATAGATGCCAGTTCCTACCCTGTAACTTATGCTGTTATTTCTAGTTACCATGTGGGTTTTTCTTCTCTAAAGATAATAGTCGTTTATTGTTCAGTACTAATTATCCTCAATTTGTATGATTAGGAATAATTTTTTTTTTTTTTTTTTTACCACATGGCTTCCTTATGATACCTAGCTAGTATGAATTCAGGGACCTTTCATTTCTTGCATTATGTAAAATTCTGTGAGTCCATTGCTTGGGCTTCTGTTTTCCTTTTTTTGTGTGTTTTTTTTTTTTGAGACAGGGTCTCACTCTGTCATCCAAATAGTATAGTGGTGTGATCATTTCTCACCGCAGCCTTGACTTCGCTAGGCTCAAGCAATCTTCCCATCTCAGCCTCCCAAGTAAGTGGGACTACAGGTGCATGACACCACACCTGGCTAATTCTTGTATTTTTTGTAGAGGTAGGGTTTCACCATGTTGCCCAGGTTGGTCTTGGACTGCTGAGCTCAAGCAATCCGCCCACCTCAGCCTCCCAAAGTGCTGGGATTACAGGCATGAACCACCACACCCAGCTGGCCTCTGTTATTTTCATAAACTGTACTTTTGCTTACCTTGAGATAGGAAGCCAGTCTTCCATCCGACCATTAGATAATGTTAATCCGTAGCTTGGTCATGTGGTTTGGTCCATGGAATCGTGTGGGGAAAAAATAACCAGTACAGTGTAGAGCAGTACACACAATGAAGAGTACTGCCTGCTGTGTGTAGCCACAAGCCAAAATACATGAGTAAAATTGACATAATGACTAGAGCACACTTAATTGCTAACATTTGGATTACTTTAGAGGCTTTGGAAATAGTGACTGGTAGTATTATTAAAGACTTTTTTTGTCCAAGTTTCATTAATATTTCCTACACTGCAAAATGTCAGCACTTTGTTAACGAAAGGAAAATATTTTTGCTTATTCTAACCCAGCAGAATCTGAAAAGGGGATTTTAGGATCCAAACATTTTGTAATAAAGACATAGACCACCAATTTTAGGAAGACTCTTTCTATTTTTTTTAATTAATTAATTAATTATTATTATTATTTTTTTTTTGAGACAGAGTCTTGCTCCATCACCCAAGCTGGAGTGCAGTGGTGTGATCTCGGCTCACTGCAGCCTCTGACCCTGGGTTCAAGTGATTCTTGTGCCTCAGTCTCCTGAGTAGCTAGGATTACAGATGTGTGCCAACACGCCTGGCTAATTTGTGTATTTTTAGTAGAGACAGGGTTTCACCATGTTGGCCAGACTGGTCTTGAACTCCTCAAGTGACCTGCCCACCTTGGTCTCCCAAAATGCTAGTATTACCGGTTTGAGCCACCACGCCTGACCTGAAGATTGTTTCTTAAGAAATACATTTCTATTTCTGATTTTTAAATTTAGCCTCTTTAAGAGTGCAAAGGGGTAAAATAGTCCTACACATCAGGAAAGATGACATAGGAGCAAAAATAGAGCAAAAGAGGTTTAAGTTAAACAGAGAAATTATATCCCCAAATTAAAGTACTTAGAAGAGGTAAGCACATTTAAGAAAATAATAAGCCAACTGTTATCCTGATTCAGCTGAACCTACCATTTGTGAGAACAAGAAGGAGCACTGTGTTGAAGTGAAAAAACAAACAGAATGAACATTCATTATATCCTCCGAATATTGTCATTATATTCTGGGACCAGCAGGAAGCTTCTTGAAAACGTAACAGGCTTTTGTCGTTTATGCTGGACTTGGAATTAGAGCACTGAAGTTCTGGTTTCAAGTTGGCCATGCCATGTATTGTTATCTTGGACAAAGTACTATACCTCTCTGACACCAGCTTTTATCCTTAGGTTATTTTGAAAATCAAATGAGACAGTGATATGTGGTACTTGAGAAAACCTTATAAAGTACTCTAAGATATTTAGGGCTATCACGTTAGCATGTAATTTTCATTTTGGTTTTTAAATAGCATAATTGAGTTATTTGCTATTTAGCAAATACTTAAATTTTGTTTTTGAGGGAAACCTTGTTCATTTTGCTCAGTGGCAGTAACTTCGTTTGTAACAGCACATAAAAAACTGGTTGCAAAGTGGGATAGATTAGCATGCAGGATGAAGCGCTGCCAGGCTTCTGACTTGGTGAGTTGACTCCCACTGATGGTGCTCAGCTAGCTTGAGTGGCAAGGGGCCATGGTGTTACTTTCTGAAAATAATTTTGTAAGCCCAGAGAAGGAAGTATTTCTTTCCAGAAGTTGTAAGCTATAAAAGCCCCTTTCAAACCCTGACGTGCTTTAAATAGTCAACGATTTTTGTCCTGTGATTTCTAGAGAATAAAATACCTTTAATTTAAAACATCTTTTGACATAATTACCTTTCTCATGCTAAACTAAAATTTGTAACGAGAATTTTTTTTGCATTATGCAGATATTTTGAAAAACAGTTTGAACTGTCAGAACAAACAAAATTACCAATGTTTCTTCACTGCCGAAACTCACATGCTGAATTTTTGGGTGAGTTAAAACTAGTCTCATTTAGAATTTAAGAATCTTGTAGAAATCAAGCTATTTGCTAAAAGTTCTTTGTTTTTAATTCACAGACATAATGAAAAGAAATAGAGATCGATGTGTAGGGGGAGTGGTAAGTATAAAATAGTCATTTTTAATATAAGTTAAACATCTCTAATCCTAAATCCAAAATACCCCTAAGTCCAGAGTGCTCAAAAATCTGAAACTTCTTAAGTGTTGACATGAGGTAGTGACATCTTTGCTTTCTGATGATTCATTGTATACAAATTTTGTTTCATGCACAAACTTACTTAAAATATTTGCCTTCAGGAAATGGTATAAGGTGTATATGAAACATAAATGAATTTCATGTTTAAACTTGAGTCCCTTCCCAAAGATTTATTTTTATGTATATGTAGATATTCCAAACTCTGAAAATATCTGAAATACGAAACACTTTTGGTCCCACACACTTGGGATAAGGGATACTTAACCTTTAGGTGACACATAAAGCATCTTGGTTATTAAGGATGGCCTCTAATTCAGATGTCAACATTTCAATTTTTTTTAAAAGAAAAAAAGAAAAACATATGACTTAGGTAGAATTCAATAGAATTAGGAGCTTCTTTTCCCATTCTTTGAAAGACATGTAAATTTACTGTTGAATTTATGGGCCAGATATGGTATAAACACAAATCAGTTTTAGTTTTAGTTCCTTTGTTCAAAGTATAAGAATGAGTACAGAAGCCCATTCACAAGAAAACCCTGGGAATTCTTTTTTTTTGGTTATTGAGACAGGGTGTGGCTCTGTCATGCAGGCTGGAATGCAATGGCACAATCTCAGTTCACTACAACCTCCACTTCCCTGGGCTCAAGCCATCCTTAGCCTCCTGAGTAGCTGGGACTACAGGCACACACGAACATGCACAGCTAATTTTTTTGTATATTTTGTTGCCTAGGCTGGTCTCGAATTCCTAAACTCAAGCAATCGGCCCACGTTGGCATCCTGAAATATTGGGATTAGTGGTGTGAGCCACTGTGCCTAGCCCCTGAATTCACATCTGTACATCCCAATACTGTGCATGATATTCTTCATCTCTTCTATCAGCCATTCTTTAATGTTCTTCCATCCAAATTTTGAGCAAAATATCAACTAATTTTTATGTTTTGAAATCTTTTGCCATTTGTTTTAGGTTTGCATTCCTCATTTCTTGTCAGCTGTATTCACCTACTATTAATCATTCTGATCTAGAGAGTCATTCTCCTTTCTTTAATTTGCATTCTGAACTAAACACTTCTCCAATATAGTCATTTTACTTATTATTCTGGAGACATTTCCCATAAATATTATCTGCTCACCACTTACCTCAGATACCTATGGCAGTGATTTTTAATCTCTTGGATCATGGACTCCTTTGGGAATCTGGCTTAGAAAAATGCTCAGATACACAAATACATGCAATTTCAGGAGAGACTTAGTGAGTGGCTGTGTCTAGCAAAAGTACTGTAATCCAGGTATATCAAATCACAGTTATACTATGCAGCTGCGGAAAGAGGAAATGGCACCAAGCACTTGGCATTCCCATGCTGCCTGATGTTGAGCGTTTTATGCATATTCTCTCAGTTTTCAGCCTCTGCCTCATTTATACCACTAGTAATATGTATGCAGCCTGCATTGCTGTAGTGTTAATATTACTGTGTACTTTTTTCCTGTTTTTACTGACTCTGTAATTTATCCTCTAGGAACTGTACTTAAGAATTGAGAGAGGTTTGAGTTTTAATTAATGCCCTTGGGATTATTAGTGGTATTTATCATAACCTTCAGACTCTACCTCTCAGCCCATTTGCTTGCTTGCTTTCTTTTTTCTTTCTTTCTCTCTCTCTCTTTCTTTCTTTCTTTCTTCTTTCTTTTCTTTCTTTCTTCTTTCTTTTGAGACAGAGTTTTGCTGTGTCACCTAGGCTGGGCTGGAGTGCAATGGCACAATCTCGGCTCACCAAAACGTCTGTCTTCCGAGTTCAAGCAATTATCTTACCTGAACCTCCCCAGTAGCTGGGGCTACAGCCATGTACCACCATACCCAGCTAATTTTTGTATCTTTAGTAGAGATGGGGTTTCATCATGTTGGCCAGGCTGGTCTTGAACTCCTAACCTCAAGCAATCCACCCGCCTCGGCCTCCCAAAGTGCTGGGATTACAGACGTAAGCCACCGCACCCAGCCGATTTCTAAATAAGAATTTACTTGGGTTCTATTAATCGTTTTTGAAAATGAACAGAAGCAACAACAACAAATCTAACCTAAATGTTTGACTTTTATCAAAAAAGAAATTGCCAAATAATTTATAACTAATTTTCTGAAATGGCTTATGAGGAATCACCTTTAAAATTATTTTGATATCAATAGAGGGTATCTTTTCTAGTCAGCTGGAAATGCTGAAGGAAAGAATAATGCAGGAAGCTGTGTAATGCAGACTTCCTTATTGTTGAGGAGTATGTTATCCATAGTGTATTGAGGGTCTCTGGACTCAGTAGTAATGTGACATCACTTGTTTAGGTGACCCTACTTTTTAAAGGTGGGTTGTTGTTGTTATATGTTGTTTTTGATTACATAAATACATCCAAACTATGAAAAACTGTTATCTTGACCCCTATACCTTTGAAGAAGAAAAACACCATCTCAGTCCCTTCTGCCTGCTAAGCTGATATTATTGATTATATAATGGTTTGTGCTTTTTAAGCAATAGTCTCACCCATTTATAAGAATTTCTTCAGACTTGCCTCTTAAAAGCAGTTTCTCTTCTAGAAAAAAGTATCCTCTAACAGAAAACTCATCAGCATTTTAAAACATCTTTTAAATGGTGCCATAAAATTTCTAAGCTTTCCTCATGTTTTTGCCTATGTGTCTATTCCTGAGCCCCTTCCTGGAGCCTCTGCACTAATGCTAGTGCAGAGACAGCAACACTGTCACTGTCAAGAGAGAAATTCTAGGCAGCTAACGTTTTGCATCATGTCACGGAGATGATGACAGATTATAATTGGAAATCTGATATGAAAATAAAAATTATAGGGGCTACCACCTTTGAAACCCTGACGTCCAAAAACTTACAGGGATCTATATTTTTGCCTACAACGTCTTATTAATGTTATTTAGAATTTTAAAGAGTAAATATTATTATAATAAAATTACCTGTGTGTCCCCAGGTGCATTCATTTGATGGTACTAAGGAAGCAGCAGCTGCTTTGATTGACTTGGATCTTTATATAGGATTTAATGGTTGGTACGTTCTTAGGTGGTTTTGTTTTTAACTTTTATTTAAGCAGATTTCTTAAATTGTTTTACAGTGAATTGCTGATGAAGATTTATTTTCGTTAAAGTTTTGCATTGATCTTTGCCTGGGAATTTCATTAATTATGTAAGAAATTAAACAGTATATTACTCTTACAATTTAAAGCTAGAAAGTTATAGACTACTACCCTGTGTTCTAATAATGGAAAACAATTTTGTGTTGAGATCAGCAGCTAGCTTTCTCTAGTAATCCAATTTATTCTCAGGTCATTTGATCCCTTCAAAACATGAGTTCACAGCATTATAGATACATATACACATGTCATGTCTGACTATGGGCAAAAGTTATTCTATGACAGTCATACATCTCTCCAGGCAAAGAAATCAAGGCTCAAAAAAATTAGGAAACAGGTATAGAGTTTCTCCAAGTATGAGAACCCATGTCCTCTGGCTCCTCACTCAGTGACCTTTCTGCTGCAAAACCACACTAACCTTCACACACTCAAACAGCTAGCACAGCTAGGTCCCTGGGTTTGTTTTGTCAAATATGTAAGAACTTCTACCACTGTCTTTTCACAGGATGTCAATGTAGCCCATTAAATCAGCTGCAAAATAGTATAAGACTTTGTTCTTCATTGTCTCATACCCTTAAAATTATTTCCAATTGCATTATTTTTGACTAAAATCTAGGGAAATAGAATCATGGAATTATGTATTTGCTCTAGAGTTCAGAGTTTAAATGTCATAGATGCCTTTATATTTAAATTAATGGCTTAATTAACCTTAAAATTAATATGCAAGGGAATATATACAGAGAGATTAAAAAGTCAAATAGTACTAACAGATATAAACAAATATCAGAGTCTCCCCAGCATGACCTAACCGCAAGTCAGTTTTTCTGGTGGCAACAATTTTGCTATTTGTCACCATATTTCTAAATAATATCCATATAGTCTCTTGATTGATCCCTTTGCCTACTCTCATTGGGGTATATGAGCACATTCTTATAACCCATACTAATCCCCTACGTCTGTTATTCTCTGCATATCACTCTCAATGTAGTTATTTCAGAATTTTTGGTTATATGTATACTCATGTTTTCATTATTATGTCTATATAAATGTTTTCTCATTATGTCTGTATAAGTATATAATTTCACAGGGCTATGCAAAGTATGAGAGAGTTTCAAGTTTTTTGGTTTTTGTTTGTTTTTAAGACAGGGACTTGCTCTGTAGCTGAAGCTGGAATACAGTGGCGTGATCACAATTCACTGCAGCCTTGACCTGTCTGGCTCAAGCAACCCTCCCACCTCAGCCTCCTGAGTAGCTTGGAATAGTGGTGCATGCCACCACACTTGGCTATTTTTAAAATTTTTAGTTGAGACAGGGTCTTGCTATGTGTCCAGGCTGGGCTTCAAGTTTAAGAAAGCCAAGTAAATAAAAATATGAGGGAAGTTACTCCAGGGAAACAAAAAGTGGTACAAGAAAAGAAATGTAAGCTCTATGTAACACATAAGCAAACCTATCTAGATAATCTAATAGTTCCATCAGTTCCAGACCCTTCCATCATTCTCACTTTGGACTAGTGTCTCTTCTGTGATAGAACTCCTGTTTTTAGATCCCGAGAATTTCTTGTGTGTTTATTTTGGTGGAACACATTGTATAACACCCTCTGAGGACGTTTTCATGGGAATGAAGTTTCTTGAAATTGTGCATGTTTGAAACTGAATTTTGTTTCTACTCTTCCTCTTAAAAGTTATCCTGGATAATTAATGAAGGGGGAAGAGAAGCCCACTTTCAATTGATAGTTTCTCTGTGCATAAAATTCTAGATCAGAAATCATTTTCATTGAGAATTTATAATGTCCCATCAGTAGGTTCCAGTGTTTATGAAAAGTTGCTACTCTGATTCCTAATCATTTACCTGTGACCTCATTTTCTTCTCTTGTGAAAGGTTTTAGTTTTTCATCTCTGATGTGAAATTTCATGAAGATGTGTGTTGGTGATGTTCGTCATGCCTCATGTTGCTCTTTCACTAGTCCTTCCAGCAGGGGGCTTATCTTTACCCGTCCTTGGAATTTGATTTTTCTTTTCTGTTCTTTCCTTGGGCATACCAGACTGATAACTCATATTCTTTTTATTCTATTTCCATTGTTTCCCTCCAAAGAAAGTGCTATATTTCGAAACCCTTTTTATGAAATTGACTTCAGCTTTTGTTTTCAATTTCTGAACACTGTTTTTATACTGTAGTATCTTCTCTCTAAATACATGAATTATAGTTTAAAGTTACTTTCTGCTTGTCTTCCTGCATTTATTTCCTCAAAAGTCCCCTTTTCTTCTTTGCTTTGGTCTCTGTGATGATGGAAACTTTCTTCAAATGTCAAGCAGTCCTTTGCTGTCTATTTTAAAAAAGCCATTTGGCCTAGCACAGTGGCTCATGCCTGTAATCCCAGCATTTTGGAAGGCCAAGACAGGACGATCACTTGAGGTCTGGAGTTTGAGACCAGTCTGACCAACATGGTGAAACCTCGTCTCTACTAAAAATACAATAATTAGCCGAGCGTAGTGGCACATGCCTGTAATCCCAGCTACTTGGGAGGCTGAGGCAGGAGAATCACTTGTATCTGCGAGGCAGAGGTTGCAGTGAGCTGAGATCAGACCATTGCACTCCAGCCTGGACAACAAGAGCGAGACTCCATCTAAAAAAAAAAAAAAGCCATTTGGAAGCTCTCTAGTAGGCATTCCAGTAACTGGCAGGCGCAGATGGCCAACTGACTTTTTACTAGGAATTCCCAAATGTCATTGTGTAGAGATCTTTTTCTGGGTTGGTTTAGTTTCTCCAGAAAAGCATCCTCTGTTATCTGCTGGAAAAGTGGGAACAGTGGAGGGAAAGGGTTTGTAAATGTCCCTGACAGTGTTTTGGAGTAGAATGGGTTAGAAGATCTGGCTGTTTAGTGGGCTGTCCCGGTCTCCATGATCAGACCTGTGCCTGACGCCTGTGCTCCTCTGTGCTTGTTCTCTAGCTGTTTCTGATGTAGGTTCTCTTGAGACCCAGCACCCCTTTCTCTGCACCAAGTCACAGATACATAACCTAGGAACCCCATCTTCTCTTGGGGTGTTTTCAAACAATTTCCATTCAAGTCCCTGCCTTACTCCATCTTTCTAGGGACTGTATCTACTTCTAGGTTTCTTGTCTTTGTCTCCAGGCACATAGCATATAAGTCACTGGGTACTTAAACACTGGTAGTTCATCATTTCTCCGTCCACTTTCAGCTTTATATGTTGTGATTTGGGGTAACATACGTCTCCTAGTTTCATTGAAAAAATCCTGGTTTTCTCCTTGTAAGTTTGGGTTTTTTGTTTGTTTTTTTGTTTTAAGAGAAGGGGATAGAAGATCTTTATTTCACCAACTTAAAACTGTAATTCTTAGGTTTTTTTTTTTTGAGACAGGGTCTCACTGTGTCTCCCAGGTTGAATGACTCACTGCAGTCTCGACCTCCTGGGCTCAAGCAATCCTCCCAAGTATAATAGCTGAGACCACAAGCTCCCATTACCACACTTGGCTAATGTTTGTACTTTTTGTAGAGACAGGGTTTCACCATGTTGCCCAGGCTGGTCTCAAACTCCTGAGCTCAAGCAATCTGCCTGCCTCTGCCTCCCAAAGTGCTTGGATTATAGGCATGAGCCACCTTACCTGGCTCCTGTCTTAGATATTTCTAAATGATCTTGAGTTTATTATTATGTTGCTTTAAGTTAATCACAAAAGATTCTTTTCTCCTACATTAATATTAGCTTCAGAATTAATAGGTTAGTCATTTATTAAAGTGGATACTTATATTCTTATTTTGAAATCTAATTCATTGTCATCTTAATCTGAGTCTCTGAGGTATGATAACTTAGTCTACTTATAGTAGCATATCACATAAAGTCTTTGGTTTCTAAAAGTTAAATTAGAATTTTTCCCCCAGGAAACTGGGAAGATGTATTTCAAACTTGACTTCAGAATCATGTAATTGCTCATCATTAAATGGGAAACCTTATTAAATAGAAATACTGGCTTCTATTTAAAATATTTCTTTTATTAGTATATATATATTTGGGCAAATTTTTACAGGTATGGAATAGACATAGAAAAATATTAAGTTAATCAGACATGATTTAGTGAGATCAAAAATACAAATAATCTGATAATTTGGTGAAAAGTTTTTAGTATCCATACAAGGCACACCAATATATTTTAGAAAATACCCATATTGACCAAGTATTAAGCAATAATTTTTTCTAGAGAGCACTAATTGCTACTTAATGTCAAACTAATGACATCCCACCCACCCCTCCTAAAATCCTATGAAAATTATAGATACTGAAAAAGGAAAGAACCTATAATGGCAAAGAAAAAAGGCCAGAGTTTTGCTAATAAATGTTTCGTAGCTGGGTGAGCCCAGGAGGTCAAGTGATACTCCTGATATAGCATCCTTAGTAGCTAGATCTACAGGCGTGCCAGTCTGGGCAACATAATGAGACCCCCATCTCTTAAAAAAAAAAAAATGGTCTGTAGATTTCTGAAGACAGGTGAAACTGGAAGAGAAAGCTTAGATTACACCACTAAGGGGCCTCAGAAGGGATGGGAGCAAGTCTAGGAAACAAAATCCCATAGCAAGGCTTTGGGCTTAGAATTAGTGTAAAATAGGACTAGAAAGGATGATTAATTGAGGGCCTATATAGAGAAAAGATCTCCCTCACATATCCACTCCTGTGCATAGAGGGCAAAAGCAGTAAACATTTACACAGGGGCTGGGGGGATATTTTTCTTAAGAAAATTGAACAAACTCTATGGTGAGGGCTAAGGCTTGGAGTGCTACATCAATCCCCATAGGAAAGCATTTAGAGAACCATGACCCTAAGGATTAGCTCCCTGTACTCTTACCTTTAAATGAAGTTTCATAACATACCCTCTCCCACCAGAAGGTCCCTCTGAGAATCCCTACTCAGAGAACAGAACTGGCAGTAATACAGGCCTGCTTTCACAAAAGCAAAGGAAATACAATAGCAACCTCCTTAAATATAAATGGATATCCAAGGATCACCAGACAAATGAGGTGAACCAGAAGTATGAAAGAAAAAGGCCAAGATAAACAGAAAAACTAACCCCAGTGGAAAGAGACCCAACATAGTGAGATTTGAGATGTTAATACATGAAATACGAACAGAATGCTAAAAGAACATAAAAGAATAAGAGCTCCTTAAAGATTATAAATGGTGATGTTAAAATAATAGCACCATTGGAAGAAGCTAGGGAATCAACACATTCGACAGAAAGATACATTTTTTTTTCTAGACAAACTACATATATTTGAGCAATCAAGTAGTAGACATAGAGAATTTTCTTTATATGGAAGTACTCTAATAAAGGAAGGGCTGATAGAATTATATCAAGATTTTGTAGCTCCTGGTGAATTAGGCATTGGGCATACATGGTTGCCTTAGATCACAAAAATACAACCAGATATATGTCTGTGGATGAAAGATCATACCACCACCTATGAAATAGTCTTACCAAAAAAAAAAAAAAAAAAAAAACCCAACCCAAATCCAATCCAGCCTGTAGATGGTTCTCTAGATCTCCTAAAAGAAATACAGAGGGCAGAGGAACCTGTTAAACTGCAACACAGATGAAGTCAGCAAAATGCAGACTCCACAGGGTGAACAGCTTGGTTTCTTCAACAAAGAAATTTGAAGGGGAAAAAGATGCAGGAGATTGTAATAGGTTGAGATTGTAGAAGACAATGACCAATTGCAAATGTGTGGGCCTCTCATCTGTGTCCTAATTTAATCAAAAAGAATATGACAGTGAGACAACTGCAAATTTGAATACTAGAAGATTCGAGATTTTCTTAAACATGTAATAGTATTGTTGCATTTTTTAAAGAGAATCCTTATGCTCAGAGACACATGCTGAAACATCCTGAATTAAATGCTGAAATATTAAAACTATACATGGATGGAACAGGATTGGCCATGTGTTGTTGATTGATAGGGCTGGGTGATAACTATATGAGATTACCCAATTCAATGTATATTTTAAATTCTTCGTAATAACAAATGCTGAAATTAACACTGCTACATAAGGAAGCAACCAAGATGTTCCTCAGTAAGTGAATGAAGGAATAAACTGTGATATATCCAGTGGAATATTATTCAATGTTAAAAAGAAATGAGCTGTCAAACCCTGAAAAACATGGAATTTGATTGTGTGTTTCCAAGTGAAAAAAGCCTGAAAAGACTATGAACTATATGATTCAGACTATGTGGCATTCTGGAAAAGGCAAAACTATGGGGACTGTAGAAAGATAAGGAGGTAGAGAGGAAGGAGGGATGAATAGGCAGACCACAGATTTTTAAGACCGTGAAACTGTTCAGTATGATAACATAATGGTACATACATGTCATTGCATATTTGTCCAAACCCACAGAACACATAACACCAAGTGAACCCTAATGTAAACTGTGGGTTTTGGGTGACATTTTTGTGTCAAGGTAGGTTCATCATGACAAGTGTACCTACCACTGTGGTGTGGAATTATGAGAGTGGGAGCATATAGTTGGGGAATCTCTATACTTTTTATTTAGGTTTTTTTAGTAAACCTAAAACTCTTAAAAATTAACTTATTTTAAAATAAATTTGTGATTACAAAAATTTTGTTTTTAAAGTAACATAAGAACAGTATTCGTTGTTATCACATTACATGGTACACCATCCCAAACCTGACTGCCACATTACAGGAAGCATTTATGTTCGCATTCGTGGATCTTCGAGTCAGCAGGGTTTTGGCTGATAGTAGCTGACACTGGCAGCCACGGCAGGACTTGAGGCCAAAGCCAGATTCAAGGAATAGAGTTCATCCTACAAAGAAACCATGCAAGGGTGTAGACACACAATTTGGCTGGAGTGAAGAATCTGTCTTGGGCTAAAAATGGAAAATTCAGGAAATGAACGTTAACAGCCTTATGAGCACCTCTAAGTTATGCAAGTTACTCAGAAGCAAGTGAATTCTTTTAAAAAGTTAAATTTTACTTAAACTGATATAGAACGCTATTGGAAATCAACTGATAAGCATGGAAAATTGCATTCCCGGAAGGCAGATAGGGTTAAAGTAGATCTTAATCTGGATTGTTGAAGTATGGGAGTGTGCAAATACTTTCTAAAGTATACTGAAAACAAAATGTTACAGGGTTTTGGGTTGGTTTTGTAATATTTTAGACAAATTGTGATATAAACAAAGGTAAGTTAATTGCTGCCTTTTAAAATAAATATATGTATACACTTTTTTTAAGCTCACTGAAAACTGAAGCTAATTTGGAAGTTTTGAAGTCAATTCCTAGTGAAAAATTAATGATCGAAACAGGTAAGTTTGTTTTCAGAGCTTTAAGTTTCATATTAAACCATACCAAAATAAAAAAGAAGCTAGAGAAAGAAATTAGACTTCAAACCTTAAGTGAACAAGTATTTTAAAACAGCATGCTCAATTTCAACAGTTATGCTTTCCAGAAGATCTTTGGGGGTTATTAATTAATGGAAAACATATGCAAATGATTTTTTTCAGTTTTAGAAGTTTGCTGTATCTAAGCACTTAAAAAATGAGATGTCAGACTATTACTCAGGAGGTTGTAGTTAAGAATATTTAGTTAAACAAGGGGTCTTGACTAAGTACATCACACTTTCAGGTTTCAAAATCTGTTCAGAATTTTGTTTACAGTATCTTTATAATGGCTTAATTCTGTAGTACTTTTTACAGTGCAAAAAAATAAATTGGTTTAGTGTAAGAATTTTAGGATCTGTTGCCTCTTAAAATAAAACAAGGTGAGGCCAGATGCGGTGGCTCACGCCTGTAATCCCAGGACTTAGGGAGGCTGAGGTGGGCAGATCGCCCGCACTCAGGAGTTCAAGACCAGCCTGGCCAACGTGGTAAAACCCCATCTCTACTAAAAATGCAAAAAACTGGGCCGGGTGCAGTGGCTCATGCCTGTAATCCCAGCACTTCGGGAAGCTGAGGTGGGCGGATAACCTGAGGTGGGGAGTTTGGGACCAGCCTGATCAACATGGAGTAAACCCTGTCTCTACTAAAAATTCAAAATTAGCCGGTGTGTTGGCACATGCCTGTAATCCCAGCTACTTGGGAGGCTGAGGCAGGAGAATTGCTTGAATCTGGGAGATGCAGGTTGTGGTGATCTGAGATTGTACCATTACACTCCAGCCTGGGCAACAAGAGTGAAACTCTTGTCTCAAAAAAAAAAAAGAAAAAAGAAAATGCAAAACATTAGCTGGTCGTGGTGGCCCATGCCATAGTCCCAGCTACTCAGGAGGCTGAGGCACGAGAATCGTTTGAACCTGGGAGGCAGAGGTTGCAGTGAGCTGAGATTGCGCCACTGCACTTCAGCCTTGGAGACAGAGTGAGACTCCGTCTCAAAAATATAGTAATAATAAATTAATAAAGGTGAAAAGCTAAAACTTTTATTTAAACCCTATCACGGCTTTCCTTATACCATGGACTTTAGGAAAGTCAAGACTGAGCCATTCTGGAGAAGTGACATTCATTTCTTTGGGCAGTTAGGAAAATAAAATGATTTGATTAAAAGTACAATACTTGTAAAATGTGTAAACTGTTGTAATTTTTTATTAAAAAATATTCAAAACCAGTTTCACAATCAGTAGAGGCAAGAGAGAAATGTAACTTATGCAAACCTCATTACATGCATATCAAAAACATTTTTTAAAAACTGAAAAATGTATAAATGTTTTCATGTTATTATACAATTGTATTTAAGGTTTAGGTCTTTTTTTTTAAAGCATGCTTCACACCAACATTAGCAGATAAAAGGAATAAAAGTGAGTCTTAGAAGGTATTTAAGATGCAATTCAAGATTTTATCTTGTGCTTTTTGTTAGAACTGTTTTCTGTTGCAATGATTGTGCTGTTTTGGAAGCTGAATCATGGTTTATCATTTAGAAGTTATGTATTAGTTTGATAATGGTCATTAAAAATTTTTTTGAATGTAAGCCCCTTAAGAAACCCTTTCTTTGCTTAACTAGATGCACCGTGGTGTGGAGTCAAAAGTACACATGCTGGATCAAAGTACATAAAAACTGCATTTCCTACTAAAAAGAAATGGGAAAGTGGGCATTGCTTAAAAGACAGAAATGAACCCTGCCATATAATGTAAGTATTTTTCTTTCATGGTCTTCAAAATCATTAGTCAACCACCTGATGCCACTTACAAAATGAACTCAAGGGACAGAATTAAAATTTTGCAGAATCCAAGGGAGGTTCAGGTTCAAGGGAAGTTCAGGTATTAATGCAGTGATTTGGAGGAATTTGCATCTGAATTGATGTATCTCAGCTCCTCTTCTCATATCTTCTCAACCCAACATGATTTTATTGTAGCAGTGAAAAATAAATGAGATTTTGGTCATTTTGTGGGAGAGAGAAAAGATCTTAAAGCTATTGATATAATCACCTTACCTGGCTTAAGTTCTATTCTCACTGCAACTTCCTGCTACTCTTTGGTAACAAGAAAGCCTTAGCAGAATATTTTCCATTTAAATGATTTGACAGCCTCT
Organism: Cacajao melanocephalus; assembly: GCA_963573385.1. Taxonomy (NCBI): domain Eukaryota; kingdom Metazoa; phylum Chordata; class Mammalia; order Primates; family Pitheciidae; genus Cacajao; species Cacajao melanocephalus. The sequence goes on from CAUYLG010057374.1 coordinate 31,383, forward strand.
ATAAATCTCTGAAATAACACATTTATGTAAGCCTCAGAACAAAAGGACAAGTGACAGGATTTCGTTTTTCCAATCAAACGGGGTAGGACTTTAGTGTATTTTATTTCCTAAAAAAGCAGCAAATCAGAATCTTTTAAATTGTGACGTATAGCTTAGATGAGAAGAGGGGCTACTGCCCATCTATCAAAGAGCTGTCAAGGTAACTAACAGGAAAAGGTTGTTATATCATTTTCATGGGCGCATAATCCAATTTCTTTTGTTTGCACAAACAGTTTAATCTAGATTATATCAGTCTTACATGATTTACCAGTTCAGACAATTGGGCATACTTATAACACACTCATAAAAACTAATTAGTTCCGTGTCTTCATGAGGGGTAAAAAAGAGAAAAAAATAGATTGTTGCTTTTAAGACTATTCATTCCATATGCATGATGTTTTATTTTTAAGTAGTTTTTAACAGGAAAAGAGTATTAGAAGATAAGCCAGATCTAAAATCCAGCAGGCAGAACAGTGAAGAATTATTCTATTAAAATATATTTGAAAGGTTATTTTTCTTTATTAACATGCTTGAGCTGACAGACTTTAAAACTGAAGCAGCCAGGCATGGTGGCCTACACCTGTGTCCCAGCTACTTGCGAAGACTGCTTGAGCGCAGGAGTATCAAGATCAGCTCAGGCAAGATAGGGAGACTCCTGTCTCTAAAGAAATAAAGAAAATTTTTTTAAAATGAAGAAACTTAAGTACTTGCAAATTCAATCGTGAGACAGTATTTCCAAATAATTATGTATTTTTTGAGACAGTCTCACTCTGTTGCCCAGGCTGGAGTACAGTGGCATGATCTCGGGTCACTGCAACCTCTGCCTCCCAGATCCAAGCAATTCTCCTGCCTCAGCCTCCCAAGTAGCTGAGATTACAGGCATGCGCCACTATGCCCGGCCAATTTTTGTTTTCAGTAGAGATGGGTTTTCACCATGTTGGACAGGGTGGTCTCGAACTCTTGACCTCAAGTGATCCACCCACCTCGGCCTCCCAAAGTGTTGGGATAACAGGCGTGAGCCACCGTGCCCAGCGAGTTCTCTGGGGATCTAAGAGGACACTAGAGAAAAGAGCCAACAGTATATTCAAGTCAGTTTTCTATACTTCTTAATCTTATGTAAAATTATAGCTGTTGACTTTAGCTATACATTTGCAAGACAAAATTTCAAGGTGTTTTTAAATGTAGACTGTTTAAGAACTGTGAAGGCTGGCCGGGCATGGTGGCTCACGTCTGTAATCCCAGCACGTTGGGAGGGGGTGGATCACCTGAGGTCAGGAGCTCGAGACCAACCGGCCAACATGGTGAAACCATGTCTCTACTAAAATTACAAAAATTAGCCAGATGTGGTGGTGGACCACCTGTAATCCTAGCTACTTGGGAGGCTGAGGCAGGAGAAATCACTTGGACCCAGTAGGCAGAGGTTGCAGTGAGCCAAGCCCACACCTTGCACTCCAGCCAGGGCGACAAGAGCAGAACTCTGTCTCAAAAAAACAAAAACCACAAAAAACTGAAAGCTTCATGAATACCTGTTCCTCAGTTAGCTAAGTAGGCAGAGCTTAGGAAAATTAGCATCTGCAAACTGAAAAATTTGGAAACACATTTCAAAATACACAATCCTCTAATCTACTGCTAATTATAAGTTGGCAAGTTAATTCCTACTTACAAAGTCATTTTTTTATCAACCTCCATTTTGTCAGCAATTTTACATTCTAATTATTTTTATAGAGATCTTTTTGATATTAACTGTTTGCAACAGATGTTTTGGAGCCCCTGCTATATGTCAGGAAAGGTACAAGTTACTAAGGCTACACAGAAGAATCAAGACAGTCCCTGTCTTATCCATCCACCAGATGAATAGGCACACTGTGCCACCTGGCACTTTAGGTAAGGCATTCAGTGAGTCAGGAAGGATCCCTGCCCTTCTGGAACAAATAAGCAGAGTCCAAGATGCTAGTGCTGTTATACAAGTTGGAATATATGACCAGGACCATAGGGCACATCAACTGCTTTGAGGGAAATAGCAGAGAGCTTTACCAAGGTGACATTTCAGTATTTCAGTTGTTTACTAGGCATGACTGGGAGTTAAGCCAGAGAAAGACAAACACCTTGAGCAAAGGCAGACTGCAGAAGGGCTTGACTGATCCAGAGCAACAAGTGTGGCAGAAAGTAGGATGCACGGGGTAAGTGGAAGAAGTCTGGGAAGGTAGAGTGAGCTCAGATTGTGAGCGCTCTTATATGCCAGCATTTTGCTTAGATTTTATCACTACCCAAAGGATTTTAAGCAAGAGAGTGGCAATTATTTTTTTAAAAAGCTGAAACTGGTATCAGTATGGAGAAGGGCTGGAAAGGAGATGGTGGCAGGAATCATACAGATCTTCCAAGACTTTAAAAACCTTTGCCTGGCCAGGGTGCAGTGACTCATGTCTGTCATCCTATGGGAGGCCTAGGTGGGCGGATCACTTGAGGTCAGGAGTTCAAAAGCAGCTAGCCAACACGGCAAAACCCCCATCTCTACTAAAAATACAAAAAATTAGCCAGGCATGGTGGTGGGTGCCTGTAATCCCAGTTACTTGGGAGGCTGAGGCAAAAGAAATTGCTTGAACCTGAGAGGTGGAGATTGCAGTGAGGCGAGATTGTGCCACTGCACTCCAGACTGGGCCACAGTGTGAGACTTCGTCTCACAAAAAAATCCCACAAAAACCTGTGCCTACTGTAAAAGTGCTACATTAAACAAAAGCCACTGAATTCTCAGGGACATTAAACAACTTTATATTCATTGTGAAGTAACTGCAGCTTTGACCACTGAAAATATATGGAAATCGCATGGCTGCAGAAGTGTTATTCAAAGATTGCCATAAACTGCATTATCAATTATCAAACAGTAAAATAGGATGTCCTAAGTTCCAATAGATTTTTTTTTCTTTTTTTGGAGACAAGAGTCTTGCTCTGTTGCCCAGGCTGGAGTGCAGTGGCACAATCTCAGCTCACTGCAACCTTCAGCTCCAAGCAATTCTTCTGCCTCAGCCTCCCGAGTAGCTAGGACTATAGGCGTATGCCACCATGCCTGGCTAATTTTTTGTATTTTAGTAGAAATGGGGTTCCACCGTGTTGCCCAGGCTGGTCTCAAATGCCTGAGCTCAGGGAATCCGCACACCTCAGCCTCCCAAAGTGCGGTGATTACAGGTGTGGCCTCAACAGATTTCTTATAAGTAATTTCAATAAAATGAATTTGCTATGCAATATAATATTAGCAAAGCTGCTGTGACCTTCAAAACTCTGTCAGCAGCACTAATCAAGAGTTCCAGTTCTGAGAAGTACATACAGAGGGACATTCGGTAGTTTCCTAAGAAAATTGGATTTCACTGTCTTAATTTAAATGTCAATAGGTTTGCTTTTAGGATATTTCGACTGTCAGATAAAAATTTAGTGTAATGTTTGCTTAGTATAAACATCAAAGCTTTTGTGTCACTATTACAAAACAATTTTTAATCCGTACAGAGCCAACAATTAAAAAAAAATTTTTTTTAATTCCCATTGATCTTAGATCCCCATCCTTAATTCCTTTACATGTTAACATTTAAGATACCCACTAAGGGAACAAAAAGCTTAGGCAAAAAATGTTCAGTTTTGGCTTTGGAACTTCCCAATTCATGTATTTAAAATATTCTGCTAGGAGACACTATGGATAATCATTATTTTAAGAACAGAAACTGAAAGATGTGGCTGAGTGCAGTGGCTCATGCCTGTAATCCTAGCACTTTGGGAGGTGGAGTTGGGTGGATCATGAGGTCAGGAGTTCAAGACCAGCCTGGCCAACATGGTGAAACCCCGCCACTACTAAAAATACAAAAATAGCTGGGTGTGATGGCGGGCACCTATTAATCCTAGCTACTTGGGAGGCTGAGGCAGGAGAATCACTTGGACCCGGGCTGCAGAGGTTGCAGTGAGCTGAGATCACACCACACCACTGCACTCCAGCCCGGGCAACACAGTGAGACTCTATCTAAAAAAAAAAAAAAGAAAAGAAACTGAAAGATAGACACCTGGGTTTGCACTGGTGCTCTCTCTCTCTCTCTCTCTCTCTCTCTTTCTCTCATAGAGGCACGGAAAGCCCTCCCCCTCAATAACCACACATTTTTCCAAGTAAATATTACTTTTGCACCAACCTGATAACCTTCATTTGCTGTCTCTCAAGGACTAGTTCTCTAGCAGTGGCTTTCCAACTGTACCTGCTGTCCCCTGTACAAATTACATTGTGACTTAGGACACATACATAATAAAACCAAAAGAAAAATGGAACAGTACTTACCCTAAGTACAATGTACTTGTCAATTTTTAAAATGCTTATCATAACCCCCTAATGAACATGCTGTGAGCCACAACTGAAAACAGCTCTTCATTTCCACGGGGTTAATGCCATAACTGTGGTGCACATAATACAGATGGCTGCTTTAGTAATTTACTTGAACCTGGTTCTTAGCTCTAGTTATATGCAAGACAGTCCCATAAGTCTGTTTCTAGTTACTGGCAGTAAGTTTTTCTTGATATTGCTGAAAAACTTAATAACTGTTAAACTTTATTATATTAAAGGTGCTCTAATATTTTCCTTTATATGGAAAAATATATGGCTTTAAAACAGAATGTGTACTTGGAGATTTAACCATTTTTGTTTTTGTTTTGTTTTAGTCAAATATTGGAGATAATGTCAGCAGTGAGAGATGAGGATCCACTGGAATTAGCCAATACACTATATAACAATACCATTAAAGTATTTTTTCCTGGAATATAATCGGCATATGTGTTCCACTTTCCATCATGTATGTAAAATTTCACAGTAAAACTTACTTACTGATAGTTTCAATAAAGAAATTATCTGGAAGTTGTCTAAAGAAATACTGTGTATCAGTAAACACCATTCCCCACCATTCCCCTTCTTTTTCTCATAAAATCAGATCAGGATGTTTTTCTATCATTGAATACCTTATTTATTGTTTAAAACAATAAAAAATAATACCTTATTGTTTAAAACAATAAACTTTTGTGATATCTTCAAAAGAATGAAAGGATAATTTTATGACAATACTGCAGACACAGAATGGCTAACAAACCAATTTTACATTAAAAAAATTAGCACATTCTGGTATCAAAGTTTAGTCGATACAGTTTATTATTTCTCATCCCTCAGTCTCTGAATCATGACTTTCAGACTGACTTAGCTCAATTACACTGCCACTCACAAGTTTCAATAAAGTTCTTCAGTTGCTTCTGGCAAGCTAATTTTTTCTTTAGTTTTGAAATACTCTCTCATGTCCTTTATCCTCTGGTCAAATTATTTATTTCCTTGACTTTTTAATGTGGCTTCCTGATTTGTATTTTCATTCTCCCACCCATTCTAAAGAAAGAAAAACAACTGAGGTCCAAAGTTAGATACACTATATAATCTCATTGAAGACTCTTTGGCACAGTTGACGCACCACATGATCATTACATCTATTAAAAAGCTATTTGTTCAAATTTTGTCATAAAAATGTGAAAACATTTTATTCTATGTACAATAATGTACACAAATTTAAACAGGTCACCAAAGAGACCAGAAGTAATTAAAGAGGTATATTTACAGTAGCACATCACAGTAAACGGAAAACCATTCACAGATTCAACACTGATACTGTTTTTGTGCTTGGTTACACACTGAAGGTGAAGGATATTACTCCATTTTGGATGAACTGAATTTTAAACAAATACCTCAATGATTAATAAATGCTATTTTAATCAGTCAGTATCATCATTAAGTTCTTCAGCTGCTGTGCCTGTGTGCTGAATCACTCCATTTCTTTCTCTTTGAACATCATCATCACAATCTGTACTGTCATCTTCGTTCAACTCCCTGTCAGATTCAGCAGCAGCTTCTCTTATAGGTTCCTCTGGATTTTCATTGGGTGCAATAAATCCATTGTTGTTAGATACATTTGAGTTATCCTTGATATCATCTTCGTTGTATACTTTATGATGGCACATTGGACAAGTATCTTGAATGTACAGCCATTTCCGAAGGCAAAGTGCATGGAAATAATGATTACATGGTGTAATACGAGCAGATGTTGTAAACTCATGATAGCAGATTGCACATACATCATCTATTTCTTGTAAGCCTCTCCCTTTTATTTCAGGAAGTGAATTAATTTTCTTCACAGCAGTCCTACGATTCATGAATGTCTTCCAGCCATTTTTGGCTTGTAAGTAGATGTTAAAATATGCATGTAGGCACATCATAAAAGCCCGAATTTTACTTCCTGACTCAAACATCATAGTGTAAGCCCCATTTCCAAACATTACAACTCCAAATATAAATTCAATAATACTTCCTGTTGAACGAACATAGTAGACATAATCATCAAGCTTTTCCCAGAGGACATTATAGTAGCCGTCAATCATGAATAACGTATAAACAGTGAGAGAAACGATTACTTTTAAGCACAGTTCCACACAAAATGCTGTAACTGCAAACAACCATGTATTTAGTGCATAGTGATGCCAAAGAACATAACTGAGTAAGACAGGAAGAATAAACAGGCAAGCAGAGACAAACAGCACAGGAAAATGTCTACGAAAAGATGACACATGAGAGGCACTGAGAGACATTAGTACAGGGTCTGTCATTCCATGGATGAAATGCAGGACTGCAGTTAATAGAAGGCACATGTTTCTACTTAAGCGAATAAGTCTCTCTTCTGGTCTTAGCCCACTTAACCCAGTCTGAAGAGCCAAAATAAAAAATAAAACTGGTGCAACAAAGCCAAGCCGCCTGTCATCTTCCTCATTTGATCCAATAAAGGCCAATATTCCAAGCCCCAAATAATGGGCTGCTGAGGAAATTACAGCACTCATGCCCAGCACAGTTAGTGTAGAATCACATCCACTAATTATAAGATTGCAAATGAGGTCCCAAAAATCATCCCAAGAAATAAAGAAGGAATCGGTTTCATTTGCCATCCTTAAGATGTATATTAACACTGTAGCCTGAGCTGTAACTCTCGTTAGCCAAAAGACTCGCAGTATGTCTGGGAAACGAATCCTCTTCCATGTGTCCTCCATCACTAACTGTAATCCATAAATTCGATACATGTGCCTCACTAAAAGATAAACATATCGTGTGGAATAATAAAACCACTTCAGTTTCACTGCCAGGACAAGCACTGTATTTAATGTGAGAATCAAGGAGGAGGTAAACACTAAAGTCTCTCTGATGTGTAATGGTAGCTCTGTGATTAGGCCTATTACAGGAACCAAGAGATCCAAAATGATTAATTGTGAATAGATGGAATGAATCTGGAGTAGTGTAATGTATCCAATTCCAAATGTTAGCTGTAGAACGATAACTGCCATCCATAGTGAGGGACCTTTTCGAGGAAGCAGCTCAATTCCAAAAGCTGATGTGTTGTAGCCACCATAGAAGTCAATGTGCAAAGCAGCATAGTAATTCACCAACACTGAAGTTGCAGCTAACAGAAAGGCTGAGCTGTACATGTAAAACTTGAAAAGTGATCGCTGTGACAAGATCAGAACAATACTGGATACAAATATACCTAAAAGAAAGAAAGGAAAAGTCATTTGAATGAAGTATCTGTAAGAATGTTTTCCCACTAATAGTTATGATATTCTTTCTTTAATTAGGAAATATGAGTATGTTCAGTACATTAAGCCTCAAGACAATTTAGGTTTAAAGGGCAATGAAGGTTTTGTAAAGTCAGAGTTCAACAGGACAGACCTAACATACTAAATTTTTTTTTTTTTTTGAGACAGTGTCTTGCTCTGTCGCCAGGCTGGAGTGCAGTGGTGCAATCTCGGCTCACTGCAACCTCCACCTCCTGGGTTCAAGTGATTCTCCTGCCTCAGCCTCCCAAGTAGCTGGGATTACAGATGCCTGCCACCACACCTGGCTAATTTTTGTATTTTTAGTAGAGATGGGGTTTCACTATGTTGGCTAGGATGGTAAATTCTTTACTTCCTTCCTTCCTTTCTAAAATTTCCTTCCTTACTTTCTAATTTCCAGATTATTTCAAGTAACACTGTATATGTCCAAGGCACCAAATTATCGTCAAGATGAATTTGTAAAAGAATATGTCCTTCATCATTTGATAATCATTAAGATAATTTTAAAAATTAAGAGCTAAATAATAACCCAAATGGAAACCATTTGTTCCTATTAAGTTTTTGATTGACTGATTGATTGAGATGGAGTCTTGCTCTGTCACCCAGGTTGGAATGCACTGGCACAATCTCAGCTCACCGCAACCTCTGCCTCGCAGGCTCAAGCAATTCTCCTGCCTCAGCCTCCCAAGTAACTGGGATTACAGGTACCTGCCACCACACCCAGCTAATTTTCGTATTTTAGTAGAGACAAGGTTTTACCATGTTGGCCAGACTGGTCTTTAACTCCTGAGCTCAAGTGATCCACCCACCTCGGCCTCCCAAAGTGCTGGGATTACAGGCGTGAACCACCATACCCAGCCAAGTTTTACATTTTTGGTTTAAAGCATTCTTTAGGAAATCAAGTTCAAGTTTTATACTTCCACCTAATTCCTCCTTTTCTTCTAGCTAAGTCATACCAGCTCTTACTTTTCCTGCTCTTTAACTCTGAACATTCTTCAAAGGGTCAAAAAATTCAGGGTTTTTTCTCTCCTACCTAGTTTCTTTCAGACTTAGAAACATCCTCCAAGTTCCCTTTTTCCTGTACAATGCTGAATCTGTTTCTTAAAATAGTCAACTCTTTGTTGTTCTTCAGGTAACAAAGTAACACTCAGAAAACCAAGATGTTTTTAAAAAATGGTAATTCCCCTTCCCCCACTCCATAGACACCATCTTTCTTTGTACTCTGACAGAAATGCATTATTTTAAGTAGGATTACAATAAACACATTATGTCCAACGTTTCAACAATGGGAATGACATCTAAATACTCACCTAGTTTCACTCCTACATTACAACTGCAAATCTCCAAAGTTCTAAAACACAACTTGCCTTCAACTAGAATCGGCTTTTCCTTATGATTTGATGTTTCAGTTGAAGGTACCATTACTAATCTCTTAGAGGTACTCTCAACCCAACCCCACACACTCAAACTTTGCCAATTAGTTGCCAAATTCTTCTAACATCTCTATCTCCCTATCTGTGACACCAACCAATTAATGTCTCAAAAACAAAAAACAAAAAACCTCATCTTACCTAAATCCATCTACAAGCCATCACTAAATTGCCTTTCTTCATTCCTCTGCTCAAAATACTTCAGCAGCTCTGACATTACTATCAACTAAAACCTACATTCCTACTCCTGGCATTCGAGTATCCAATTTGCTTTTTAGTAATACTCCTCCTAACACACATAATCAATGCTCCAGACTTGTGTTCCCCACATTCCTTTCTCCACTATAGGTACAGTGGTGTTTAGATTCTCTTTGCTTGGAATGATGACCCCACCAACTTCCCAATCCCTGACTGTTCAAATCCTACCTATCCTAGAAACCCACTTTCTTTGATACAAACTGTTCTTTCAGCATACCTGCAGAACTTAGTGAAACACCTAACACTCATATGTCACCTGATATTGCTGTTTGTAGTTATCTAAGTATCATCAACCCTATTATACATGTATCTACAACAGAAAGCAAGGATCCTACCTGTCCATCTATGGATCCTACAATAGTTTGTACAAAATAAGTACAGTATTCATGGAGAAATGTCTGTCACATCCGGATATTTTTAAAGGCAACTACAAAATATAACCTGCTTGAAAAAGAAAAGCTATGAAAAAGACAATAAGAAACCATATCCTGGAGTACAGAAAAAGTGACAAACTCCAAATTAAAAATCCATCTATGGCCTGGTGTGGTGGTTCACGCCTGTAATCCCAACACTTTGGGAGGCCAAGGCAGGTGCATCTTGAGGCCAGGAGTTCAAGACCATGTCAACATAATGAAACCCTGTCTCTTCTAAAAATATAAAAATTTGCCGGGCATGGTGGCACACGTCTGTACTCCCAACTACTCAGGAGGCTGTAGCGGGAGAATCATTTGAACCTGGAAGGAGGAGGCTGCACCAACTGCACGTCAGCGTGGGTGACAGTGAGACCCTGTCTCAAATAAATATTAAGCAATAAAATAAAAGTCCATCTATCCACCCTATTTCAAGCAGGTAATCAAGACACTGCATATTATTACAGTGGACGCATTTCACAATCCATTGCACATAAAAGCAAGGGCTAGTTCCTCTTTTTTTTTTGACATGGAGTCTCGCCCTGTCACTACCTCGGCTCATTGCAACCTCCGCCTCCTGGGCATGCCACCATGCACAGCTAATGTTTTGTATCTTTAGGAGAGATGGAGTTTCACCATGTTGGCCAGGCTGGTCTTGAACTCCTGACCTCGTGATCATCATGAGTCTCCCCAAGTGCTGGGATTACAGGCATGAACTACTGCACCCGGCCAGGCTAGTTCCTTTAAGTGATGATTCTGCCCAGGGATTTAAAATGTATCCTGTGCCAAAGTGTTAAGTCATTTGTGAAAAGGAAAACAAAAGGACACAATGAAGAAGATACATAAACCTCTGAATACAAACCACCTGATTCCCCAAGCAAATGGGCCACAGATAATCTCCCAAAGAGTTGTGAGCTCAACAGGCTCTTTTAACAGAAAACAGATTTTATTTTTTATTAGACACTTCTTCCATGGAAGGTAACAAGGAAATGGAATTAATTCAGCCTTCCAGATGCCATATGTAACCTTACATTCTCTACATGGAAAACAACCTTATTTTTCCTGAGACAAAACTTTTAAAACTTTAAAATAAATCTTCTAAGTCGTCGAAGTTATAGAACAAAATAACTCTAGTTCTATTTTATGCCACTTAGGAGAAAGGCAAGCAGGAACTGTAAATTATTTTTGTCAACTTACTATTCACAATGTAGTAAATTAATCTTCAGTGACTATCCATGAGCTTTTCTATAATTTTATAACTATTTTTTAAAATTCTAATAACTTTTTTCCTGAAGCTTATTTTTACTGCACACAAATGAAGAAATGATTTGGGTTTTAGAAACGTTTTTAGTGAAAAAGTGTCATTTTGCTTCATGCAAATGTACCAAAGAAAAAAAGGGGAAGGCATCAGATAGACAAATCATGTAGTGAGACTACACCTCAAAACATGGATGTGTCCTACCAAGTAACAATCTGACATTATTCTATCCTGATTAAAATCACACACCCCAAGATGTAATAGTGAGTAAACATTTCAAGAATAGTATATATTTGTTTTAATTCCTACCCAAAGTTTGTAGGCATAAGGGGTTCATAGACTTTTCTTTTATATTCATGTTCCTACCTATGGAATTTGGGAAGAATCTGCTCTCATTTTTAAAAGCCAACATCCCAAGTAATAAGTCTCTGAAGTAATAATCTTTCTCACAGCCTTTACAGAGTAATATCAAAGTTTCGTTGCATTTTTACATTAGACATGAAACTCTTTCTTGGTATTTATACTGTAGGTCTAAGAAAATATAAAAGTCCAGAGACAGGCCGGGCATGGTGGCTCACACCTGTAATCCCAGCAGTTTGTGAGGCCGAGGTGGGTGGATCATGAGGTCAGGAGTTCAAGACCAGCCTGTCCAAGACGTTGAAACCCCCTTTCTACTAAAAAATTAGCTGGGCGCAGTGGCGGGTGCCTGTAATCCCAGCTACTCAGGAGGCTGAGGCAAGAGAATCGCTTGAACCCGGAGGCAGAGGTTGCAGTCGGCCGAGATCGTGTCACTGCACTCTAGCAGGCAACAGAGTGAGACACTGTCTCAGGAAAAAAAAAAAAAGTCCAGAGACAGTTTCTCATTAGGATTTGGAAGTGACTTGGACAAGTAATCAAGGCTATGTCTAAATGCTGCTTTATAAAGAATTAAAACCTTGGGACACCAGAGAACAGAATTTACTGAAATCACAACTCAGAGATCTTGGTCCAGTTCTCCAGTGATTAAGAGAGTTTCAACAGAGTTTTCAAGGTAGTCAAAAAGAGGCAGGTACCCAAATCAATTCAGGAACTTTGAAACGATATGTGAACTCAACTCATGAAAGAGTTCAGGCCTTTTCAATTTGGATTACCAAAAACAAGCAAATAAAAACAAAGGAAAAAATTTAAAAACTTACCATGCATGTTAAATGACAAAGTGTTTCTCTCTTTTATGTGTAAAGTCCATTCATACCCTTACCCTCTTTTGGAAACTTGTGACTAAAAATCAGGGTACAAAACATAATATTTACAATTCTCCAAGTGCCCTAAATACCTTTAAAACAAAAATGTGGAAAAACATTTTAATACCTGACAGAATATGGAAAAGCACAGAAATAAATGTTATTACTACCTTACTCCCAAGGGAGTCTTAAGCAATGAAGTTTACAACAAAGTAAAGTGTCTTGAAATGCTGTCAATCTGTTGGCATACTTGACAAATCATAAAGAAAAACTTTCTATTGGATTCTCATTTTAGGTAAAAAAAAAAAAATTCTAAGTATAGAACACAAAATTAAACTTTTGCTTTTAAACTACAATTATAATGAGTATGCTTTTATGAAAAATATATGAACATGGATTTTAAAAAGCCAAACCCTTCAGAGAGGTATTAAATGAAGAGTTAAAGGAAGTTTTTCTAGTCTGTCTTTCCCATCTGTGATATCATAAAAAATACATTAATATTTAGTCTTTGTCCCATTTTCTGATGAGGCTTCTAAAAATCCTTGGAATCTCTGGAGTGACTGTTTTGACAATAATCAGATGACTCGTGCCTGGAGGCCCCTAGATAGCTTCAGCATGGGTCTTAGGTAGCCAGGAGAACCAACCCAGTGATTAAGGGTTATAACTTTCATTCCCACCCCCAGCCCCCACCTCTGGGAAGGGGAAAGAAGCTGAAGATTGAGTCAATAAACCAATGCCCAGTGATCTAATCAATCATGCCTGTTTAATCAAGCTTCTATAAAAACCCAAAAGGACTTAGTTTTGGAGCTCTCAAATAGCTGAACACTGAAGCTCCATGCCCCTTCTCCCCTTCTGTCCTTCTTTGCCTCGCCTTATGCATCTCCTTCCATCTGGTCAATTCATTTGTGTCCTTTGTAACAGCCTTTATAATAAATGGTTAAATGTAAGTACAGTAGCTCCCCCTTACCAGAGGTTTCACTTTCTTTTTTTTTTTTTTTTTAGTGATGGACTCGCTCTGTTGCCCAGGCTGGAGTGCAATGGCACGATCTTTTGATTAATATAGGTTTTTAATTTCAATATCATTCAGTTTATCAATCTTCATTATATATTTGGTTTTATATATTTTTAAGGAATTTCTTCCTTAATCTAAGATTGGAAAAACAAGATATTCCACATTTTCTTCTAAACAGTTAAAGTTCTGCATTTCATATTTACATGGCTAAGAATACACTTAAAAATGACTACTGTTTTCTAAGAGACAGAGTCTTGCTGTGTCACCCAGGCTGGGGTGCTGTTATGCAATCATAGCTCACTGCAGCCTCGAACTCCTGAGCTCAAGCAATCTTCCCATCCCAGCCTCCTGAGTAGGTAGGACTACAGGCACCTGCCGCCAAGTCTGGCTAATTTTTTTTTTTTTTTTAGAGACAGGGTCTCACTACATTGCCCAGGCTAGAAGTGACTGTTTATATACTGACATGAGGCAGACATATAGTATAATTTTTTTCCATAGGTGTAACAAAATAATCATTAATTCAACAGTCCACATTTACCCCAATGTACTTCAATTCTATCTCTGAAACACATTATTTCTATACATACATTAGTATTCTGTTTCTGGGCTATGTATTTAATTATAAATAAGTCTAAGTACTAATCTATTTGCCTATCCCAGTGGTTCTCAACCAGGATTTGGCAATATCTAGAGACAGTTTTCGCTGTCACACTGGGTTGTGGGGGTATAAGGTGCTATTGGCATCTAATGGGTAGGGGATAGGGATGCTGCTAAAAATCTTACAGTGCACAGGAGAGCCCCCACCCCCAAACAAAGAATTATCCTGTCCAAAATGTCAATACTGCCACTGTTGAGAAATCTCATCTATTCCTATGACAGTTACAATTACGTTGGCTTTGTGTTTTCACTTCATAGGTTTTGTGAGGTCTTTTATGGCACCAAAAATAGCTAGCTATCTCATTCCTTTCAACAACTTTATTGCGGCCAGACGTGGTGCCTCTCGCCTGTAATCTCAGCACTCTGGGAGGCCAAGGCGGGTGGATCACCTGAGATTGGGAGTTCGAGACCAGCCGGACCAACATGGAGAAACTTCGTCTCTACTAAAAACACAAATTAGCTGGGTATAGCAGCACATGCCTGTAATCCCAGCTACTCGGGAGGCTGAGTCAAGAGAATCGCTTGAATCCAGGAGGCATAAGTTGAGGTAAGCCGTACGGCGCCACTGCACTCCAGCCTGGGCAACAAGAGCGAAACTCTCTTAAAAAAAAACAAAACAAAACAAAAGAACTTTATTGCACGGCTAGACCTAATACAATGGACAGATTTGTATCAATACATATTCAGATTAGATTTTTTGCTTTGTTATTTCCAGTAATGCTTGCCCGTAATTCTTTTGCACTACTATATCTCTAGGCGAATTCCCTAGAATTGATATTGTGAATCAAAAGTTGCATGAGCCTGGCGGGGTGGCATGCACCTGTAGTCCCAACTACTTGGGAGGCTAAGGCAGGAGAACCTCTTGAACCTGGAGGGTGGAGGTTGCAGAGAGACAAGATCACGCCACTGCACTCCAACCTGGGCGACAAAGCAAGACTCTGTCTCAAAAAAAAAAAAAAAAAAAAGGGCTAGGCACGGTGGCTCATGCCTGTAATCCCAGCACTTTGGGAGGCCGAGGCAGGTAAATCACAAGGTCAGGAGTTCCAGAGCAGTCTGACCAACATGTTGAAACCCTGTCTCTACTAAAAATACAAAAATTAGCTGGGTATGGTGGTGCGTGCTTATAATCCCAGCTACTCAGCAGGCTGAGGAAGGAGAATCGCTTGACCCAGGAGGTGGAGGTTGCAGTGAACTGAGATGGTGCCACTGTACTCCAGCCTGGGTGACAGAGTGAGACTCCATCTCAAAAAAAAAAAAAAGTCAGTTGCAAATGACAGTTGATAGTGTCTAATGGTTTTACACAGAAGAGTCTTCCAAAATTGTATAAATTTACCTATTTCAAAATGGTAAATACCTTTGCCAAACTAATCAAACTTTGAACTCTTCAACAATCTGATAAATTTTTTTTTTTTTTTTGAAACAGAGTCTTACCCTGTTGCCCAGGCTGGAGTGCAGTGGCGCAATCCCAGCTCACTGCAACCTCTGCCTCCCAGGTTCAAGTGATTCTCTTGCCTCAGCCTCCTGAGTAGCTGAGATTACAGGCGCACACCACCACGCCCAGCTAATTTTTATATTTTTAATAGAGACAGGGTTTCACAATGTTGGCTGCTCTAGAACTCCTGATCTTGTGATCCGCCCACTTTGGCCTCCCAAAGTGCTGGGATTACAGGCGTGAGCCACCGAGTCGTGCCTTGGCTTTTTTTTTTTTTTTTTGAGACAGTCTCTCTCTGTTGTCCAGGCTGGAGTGAGTGCAGTGGTGCAATCTTGGCTCACTGCAACCTCCACCTCCCAGGTTCAAGTGATTCTCGTGCCTCAGCCTCCAGAGTAGCTGGGACTAGGTGGGGAGGGCACCAGTGTGCCCAGCTAATTTTTGTATTTTTTGGCAGAGACAGGTTTCACCATTTGGCCAGGCTAGTCTCAAACTCCTGGCCTCAAGCAATCTACCCACCTCAGCCTCCCAAAGTGCTGAGATTACAGGAGTCAGCCACCATGCCTGCTCTTGACTGTATTCAATTATAAATAAGGCTAATTTTTTTTTTCCATAAAATCAAGCTTCTGCAGGAAGGGCTAAATACTTTTCTCTTACTTATTGAACATTGTTTATTGTGAATTGCTTGTCTTAGGCATTTTCCTAAGGGAGTGTAAGTTTTTTTCTTTTTCTTTTTAGACAGTCTCGATCTGTTGCGAGGGTGGAGTGCAGCGGCGAGATCTCAGCTCACTGCAACCTCCGACTCCCTGATTCAAGCAATTCTGCCTCAGCCTCCCTGGCAGGGTAAAAATCTTACTAGAAAGTGAATCACATATGATGCAAGTAGTTTCTCTCAGTTTGTCATTTAAGGATTTTTAAGTTATGCCATAAAAAAGCTTTTCATTTTTATGTACTCAAATTTATCAGATTTTTCCTTGTAACTTCTGGGTTTTCTGCTATGTTTAAAGCCTTTTCCCACCTCAATGAATTATCACCATATGAGTAATACTATTAAAACAAACTCCTAGGCTTGCATTTTCTGCTTTGGATTTAAATTTGCTAACTCAGCATTATGCTACTCTGGGTTGAGTTTCAATTAGCATTTAACATTCCTTAAGACACAGCTTTGACGTTCTTCAATATTCTGTACACTGTCATAGAATTTTATTTGGATCTCCAAAATGAGTTACTTTATTTTCTGACCTGTTGAAATCTCAAATTACTTTGATATCAAATGAAGGTACAGTTGTAGCACTGTTTTGTAGTCAGAGAGGAGTAAATACTTCTACCACCACACATAAAACTGGTAATGCTTTTTACTTAGCGATAGATTCCCATTTTTACACATTAATTTCAAAGAAAAAGGTGAAGTTGACAAGCGTTAAGACTTACACACAGTAGTACTGAGAAGTCTACAACTGTAAGAAACTTAACAGCAGAACAATTAATTTCAACTATCCACTGGCATCTTTTACATACAAACCTGTGTCTTTCAGTAACATTTAATTTTTAAGTACAAAAACCAGTTTTTTTTTCATTCTTACCATCCTTACAAATGTGAAAAATTAGCATAATTACATGACACAATATAAAATATCATAAGATGATAGATTTGGAAAATATTTCGTATTTCTCAAAAGTCTGATCCAGAGATTCTGGGATCAAAATTTTCAAATAAACAGCATCAATATTTTAATGATGATTTCAAAAGACCAAAATATCTAACAAAATATGTATTAAATGAAGCATTAAAATAGTTTTATTGTCTTTAACACCCTATGAAACAGGTATCATCATTGTCCATGTTTTAAAAGGTAAAAATAAAAAAACCAAAGCACTGAGCAGTCACCTTAAGTCATGTTCTTTAAATTGTCAAACACAAACTTCCACAATTCGTTACAAAAGAAGCATGGCGAGTACAAGGAAAATACCAGATTACCTTGTTCAATGTTCTTAAACTACAAATTATTTAATTAAGGAAAATACTTCTTTTCTTTGAGGCTGCCTAGCCTAAAGCTCAACAGAGTGCTTCAATAAAGCACCAGGTTCCAAAGGGATTCTCAGAGAATGTGCAGTTATCATGCTGTAAGAATATTCGAAGCAATCACTACACTATTTCTGGGATGAATATGCAGAATCCTCTCAAACAGAGCCCAATTTTTAACACAAATAATGGTGGTGTTATACGTTAGCAGTGGCAAGAAGGAATGGCTGGAATTAGGTAGCCGGTGGGTAACTGAAGCAGCTTGTGCTGAAGAACATCACGTTTGGTTTAGTTAAAATTAAGGTTTAAGATCTAGCATATGATCATTACTACAGCGTTCTGTATCTGGATTAAAGCTGTTAGGGAGGAAAGTAAACCATACTTAATGTCAAAAGATTTTTAAGCCCAGGTTCTGGCAACCACTTACCGGCTGCCTACCAAGAGCAAAACACTTAACCTCTATGACCCTGTTTCCTGGTTTGTAAAATGAGAATAACACCACCCACCTCTGAGGGATGTTTGAAGGTCAGGTTAGATAATACCAGTGAAAATGCTTTGCAAAACTAAAGTACGAGACAAATGTAAAATATGGCTATTTATTGCTAAGAACAAAATTCAGCCTTTATTGCCACTCCCCTTTTGTAGGAATAAAGCAACAGATGGCTTGTAATTCAGAAAGGCTTGGTAAGGACCTCACCACCAGTTTGCCCTCAGCAACACTTCAAAAGCACTAGCCTGCTTAAGACCGAGCACTAGGAATTACCTCATTAACAAAATTCGCCAAGTTGCAATTACTTAGAAAATTCTTTTATGCATAAATGCATCTCACTCTGATGAGGTAAGTGAAGATGGGAAGGAACAATGAAAAATACTTCTAACACTCCATCCATATGAAACAAAGACAGTGATTTTCAGAAGTCTCTTTTGCAAATGTCTCATCACTTTTTACAGTCATCTTCAATACCTTCTCGTTTATTAATGGAAAATTTTAGGACTCGATTTAAGCATCACCATTTTCATGAGAATTTCTGGTAATGGTTTCAAGGTCTGACATTTGAAACCCTGTCTCCTTCGCTTGGATGTCATTTACTACAGACAAGTCACGATCCTGTGGACCCTAGGGTGCAGCAGAGGTGACAACATAAAAGTACTCTGCATTTTGGAATGAAGGGAAACTGAGGCCCACGCCTTGACACAGGTCCAAGGTCACACACGACGAGACTGGGATAGTAGTTTTTCGAAGGCTGTCGCATAGGACGCGGTAAACCAGTACTCATTTCCCAAGACAAACAGCGGGCAAAGAGCCGCATGCTCACACAACCTTGCTTCCCTGCCTCACTCGGGTGCAACACTGAGTCCTTGCTAGGGGGAATGCGCCACTGTCAACTCAGACAAGTATCATTTCCTTCCCCCTCCCACCACGTAAAGACGACCCTTTGAGAGATGAAATCGTAGTTCCCAAAATCACATACTCGACCCATGGCCTCTGCACGCCTGCCCGCTCCCCGGGGCACGTCTCGGCCCGCAGAGCCGTCCCGGGACGCAGGGTACCCTGTTCCCTTACCAAGGAGCCGGAGAAAGATCTGGAGCACGATGCAGAACCGGCTTTGGCTGGAATCGGGGTAGGAGTTGAAGATGGCGTCGATGATGTAAAGGCAGGGCACTCGGAGCGCCACTTCGAGCGCCGCCCAGGCCTGCTGATGGGCCATCCGCACCTGCTGCTGCGGGGGCCCCACCGCCGCCATGAGCCGCTGCCACACCGGGGCTGGGCGGGCCGGGTAGAGCCGCGGACCGCGGCCGGGGGCGGGAAGCTAAGGCGGGCAACTCCGCCCCCGCCCTCCTTCCTCTCGTCTCTCTCTCACGGCCCGCCCCGCCGCCCGCTCGCGTTCCTCGAGCTGGAGCAGGCGGCGGAGGCGGCGGTGGCTGAGAAGGCGGCGGCGGCTCCCCAGGAGGTCTCTGAGTGTCGGTGTTTCCGGCTGGCTAAGGTCTGACTCCTCCTCCCTCCACTGCCTCCCCCGCCCGCGGAGCCACCATCTTGACCTCGCCCGCCGGCCTCTGCCGTTGCTGCTGTGGCTAGGCCCGGCGGCTGCGCCAGCAGTCACGCGAACCGCAGAATCCACGCCCACTGTTTGCGTCATAATCCAGCGCTAGGGACGCTCACCATGTCGTCATCACGCAGGGTTGCCATGGTTTCCGCCCACCTCCGCAGCTAGCGCTAGCGTCTCCCAGTGGCGCATGCGCTTTTCGGTAGCCGCACTTTCCCGCCTCAGGGTTATAGCTTCACCCCCGCAGAGTCGTCTTAGTAAGGTAGTCGGTGCTTCCGCGGGGCGAAATTATTAGTAGTTTTATTAGAGCCCATTAAACGTTGCATAAACATGATTCAGAGCTGCGTGGGAGGAAAAAAGCCAAAGGATGCCGCCCTCTCGACCTGTTCCACCCCGCCTGGAGGCCGGGTCTGAAAGCCGACGCCAGGAGAAATCCCGTGAAGGCCGCCCGGGATCCTGGTAGAGGCGGCGCTGTGTGCGTTTATGGAGTGCTTGCTGTGCGTGGCACTGGGCTGGGTGTGGTGGGCGCTGCGGAGAAAAACGTTCCTCCCATACCTTTGCACATCACCCTTATCACCTCCTGCCCAGATGGACAGAAGCGAGGACATTCATCGGCCGCGTTTTACCAGTGGCAAGGAGCTAGTGACTGAAGGGCAAGAACCTAGGGTTTGCTGTCTTCGATTTCTCATATTTGAGGTACGTACATCTGGACAGCCCCTTCCTTCCTGCTCAGGGCTCATGCTTTCTTGCCTATCCGTGTAATTAATATGATCTGGCTATCTTTATCTTTGTTCGGAAACTTCAGCAAATGATAGTGTAAGTTAGGTCTGAGGCTGCACTGTAGACCTACCTATCCTAGCTTAAGGGGGATAAAATAGGAAGCAAGAAGCCTGGCCCACTTGGGCTCCCAGCTCAAGTGCATTCTGCAATCCAGTTTATATCAGGCCTCCGTGTGGGTGGTTATCCTTCATCAAGATCCCCCCCTAAGGGGAGGAGGATTGTTAATCACATTATCAAACTCTTCTCCAACCCCTTTCTCTGCTTAGAGGTATGTGTAATGTGTAATAGACAGATCAAACCCCACCCCAAAATCCTTACCCCTACTCTTGCTTTTAACCTTCTGTTCTTATCCTCTACCCTACTCCCTCGTAATGACCGCCATTTATCTACTGCTTAATGGATACTAGGCACTATGCTAAGGGTTTTATATTTTATTTCAATCCTTTCATCGGCTTTATTTTGATAGTTTTACAGAGGAGGAAACTGAGATAAATTACAAGATGGCAAGGTGACTACCTTGTTAGTAGTCAGCAACTAGTATATCCAAAGATAAGTCAAAACGAGGATTTAAACCCAGGGCTACCTGAAGCTCACAGCTTCAGGCATCTTTGATTTCTTCCTTTCACTCACAGCCAATTTTGCAACTAAATTGTATCCATTCTGTCTTCACCGTCTCGTACTGGTCTCGTTTCTGTTGTCACTGTCACCGTCCTAACTCAAGATCCTTCTGTGGCTTTCCGCATTTCTTGCATAACCTCATCATGATTGCCACTGTTTCTAATACAGTCCGTTTACTGCCAGGTTAATTTCCCCAAACTGCATGTCTGGGGAATAACCTTGTGGTTATGACGAAATTCCCAAAGGAAAGCAAACTTGGCAAGGTGCAAAGACTGTGAAGACTTAGAACTTCAGAGATCTATGGAGATCTTCAGAGATATAAATTAGCTACTCAACCTATCTATTCTGCCCTGATTACACTGTAAAGCAAAAGGAGAGAGGCCGTTATGGGGAAAAAGATCCAGAAGGACTCATCTAAACCACAAGTTGCGTAGAGGAGATAGGTAAGTTCTATTATATTATGTTCATGGAAAGTAAGTTGATGGGCTTTCCTCTAATTTTTATTTTAAAATAAATATAGTAAATATGAAATAAAATTATTTGTACTGAAGGCCAGGCGCGGTGGCTCACGCCTGTAATCCTAGCACTTTGGGAGGCCGAGGTGGGTGGATCACCTGAGGTCAGGAGTTCAAGACCAGCCTGACCATTGTGGTGAAACCCCCATCTTTTAAAAAAAAAAATTATTTGTAGTGAACAAATGTTTCAGTCTTTATTAATGTTTTAACTGTCTCTGATCTTAATTTGATATACAAATTTTATTAGTATAAGAGTTTCTGAGACTAAGTTCCATCTTGAGCCAAGAAATTTCAGGAGTGGTGGCAGAGTCTTTCTTATCTTTTTCACACAGCTTCTCCAAGCAGGCTCTCTGCCAAGCTTTTCCAGCCTACCTTATTTTGTTATTGCTGTGTTCTGTTTTGTTTTAGGTTTTTAACAGCCTGAAGCCATGGTTTTTAGTTTCTGTCTCTAGTGATAAGTGGAAAAGAGGATGAGGAAGGGTATTTACTGGCCCAACCAGAAACGGAAACTAAGAACCCATAACTGTATTCTCTCCCTTGGACACCCCTGTGTGAGCTCTCTTTCTCTGTCTATAAAATGAAGGTTTGAATAAGATCCTGGCAAGTGCGTTAAAATGCTATGTTAAAACTAAATTTATAGTAATGAGGTAATTTTTAAGATAAAAGGTGTTTCCAGCCGGGTATGGTGGCTCATGCCTGAAATCCCCTCACTCTGGGAGGTGGAGGAGGGTGGGTCGCTTGAGCCCAGAAGTTCAAGTTTGTAGTAATGTCATAGCAGCGATAGGAAATTAATATAACCACATACTCTCACTTCCAGTGAGCCATGTAGGGAGTTTGAGCTTCTCATCCCCACAACTTTGTGCATCTAGAAGTCCTGATTCCCAAGAGAGGAACTTTTTCATCAAGAGACACAATAATTCTTTCAACTTTAAGATGGAAGATTTAGTATTGTAAAGATGTTGACCTATAGATTCTATGTAATCCCAAAAAAAAAAAAAAATCTCAGTAGGTTCTTTTTTCCAAAAATAAAAAAAAACTGATTTTAAAATTCCTAAGAAACTGGAAAATGTCAAGAATAGCTAAGGCAGTCTTAAAAAACAAAGTTGAAGGATTTATACTGTGAGATATCAGGACCAATTCCAAGCTATAGTAAAGAAGAAAAGATAGTATTGGTGCATGGATAGAAAAACTGACCCATGGAACAGAACAGAAAGTCTAGAAAAACTCCACACGTATAGGATCACTTGATTCATTAGAAAAGTGACACTATAGTGCAGTGGGAAACGGATGACAAAAAGCCAACAGTATAACAAGACTCTGGATACTGCTTAACAGGACTCTGGATCCTGCGTATCGCTTAATAGTGAAACATGCTGGAAGCATTCTCCCTAAAGTTAGGAGCGAGGCAAGGTTGCTCACTGTTGCCACTGTTATTTAACATTGTATTAGAGGTGAGGAGTGGGAATAAGGAAAGTTAAAATGCTTCCCTGTTTACCAAGATTTAGCTGTTTTTCTCAAATAAGGGCACCTCAGATTGTAAGCTTTTGGTTAAATTCTAGAGTTCTGAAAAAGTTGACTTTGACCCATTTTTGCCCGTGTTCTCGTTGCTTTTGTAGAGGAGCCCGTATTTGGAGATCTTTACCCTGCTGTTTTGGAAGTTGTCCATTTTACTTGATATTGGGAAGTTTCAAGAGACCACTGTACCTTGAGTGTAAAATACAGGTATATTCCTTCCTGCCATCATCGTGTAGCAATAACGCTACTTCCTCCTGATGAATGAATTCAATTACCCCAACCAACATGGTGACTCTTCCTTACCTGCTGGTCTTCTGGCACAGGGACCCTGAAGTGACTGGGAAACCTCAGCAAGTTAAAACTTGAAGGATCTGTTATTGTGTCTCTTGATGAAAAAGTTCCTCTCTTGGGAATCACGACTTCTAGACTCACAAATTCCGCACATGGCTCACTGGGAGTGGGAGTATGTAGTTATATTAATTTCCTACCATTCCCATGACATTACTACAAACTTAGTGGTTTCAAACAACACAAATTTATTTTCTTATAGTTCTGGAAGCCTAAAATCAAAGTGTCAACAGGACTGTTTTTCCTAAAGTCTTCAAGAAAAAGTCTGTTTCCTTGCCTTTTTCAATTTCTAGAGGCTGCCTACATTTCAATGGCTCATGGCCCCTTCCTCACATCACTCCATCCTCCTGCTTAAGTCATCACATCTACTAAGCAAACCTGCCTCTCCCTTGTAAGAATCTTTATGATTATATTGGAGCTATTGGATAGTCCAAGATAATCTCTGTATCTTGAGATCCTTTTACCATGAAGGTAACATATTCATAGAATCCAGTTATTAGGATATGGTCATATTTGGGGGCTATTATGCAGCCTACTACGCAGCGGGAATTCTATTTATGTCCTTTCTTTCCCTGTTGCTATTCACTCAGGGTGGTTGGCAAAATATTACAGAAAATATTTAGGGAAAGTTAGAGATTATAGTCTCAAACCTTTTAGAAGGCCAAAGGGTTTTATTGAGGCAGGTTGAAGGCAGCCATCTCTTTCCTATGCTACTCATAGGAAAGAGATAGAGACTGATCAGAGGCCTTACCCCACACCCATTTGTCTCTACTCTGTTTAGTCATGTTAATTATGTGCTGGGTGGAGGATCAAAGGAGAATTACCTCGTAATAGTATTTACTCTGAGCCCCAGAACCAAAAGCTTTTAGCTGTGGTAAAACTACTCTTTTAACCATGTTAATTACCCACAAGTGTGTTAACTTAGAACCTCTGTTGTAAAATCTTTTTTTTTGAGATAGAGTTTTGTTATTGTTGCGCAGGCTGGCGTGCAATGGTGCCGTCTCAGCTCACTGCAACCTCCGCCTCCTGGGTTCAGGCAATTCTCCTGCCTCAGCCTCCTGAGTAGCTGGAATTACAAGCATGTGCCACCATGCCCAGCTAATTTTGTATTTTTAGTAAAGATGGGGTTTCACCATATTGGTCAGGCTGGTCTTGAACTCCCGACCTCAGGTCATCCACCTGCCTCGGCCTCCCAAAGTGCTGGGATTACAGGTGTGAGCTGCCATGCCCAGCCCTGTTGTAAAATCTTGAGGGAATAAATGTGTGGACAGACAGAGGGTCTGGGTTGATTGGTTGCATTTTACCCTCTGAAAGCAGCCAGCAGCCATCCCTGGCCCACTTGAAACACTGTAACGGTGTGAGTGCATTCATTCATCTGTCATTGAGTCATGGTCTGCAAGTCAGACTTCTGCAAATGGTGACTCATGTCTCAATTCCCAAACATGCATGTTATATGTATATGAGACACAGTACCATACAATGAGTGTTGATTTAGTGTATATGCTGTACCCTGGTGAACGAGGCCATTCCATCTTCACAGGCTATTATCTTCAAGCTTTTCCTTCAGTTTCACCTTCTAAAGGGTTTCCATCATTCCATCAAGCCTGCATTTTCTGCATTGTAGAGTATGTGATAGGACCAGTGGATCCCATGATTATGTGCCTGCTGATACACCTCCTTTGCTGTAAAGTGGGTCCCTAAATCAAAGGCAATATTAGGATACATGTTGATGGATCAAAAACCTGTAAACCTTTGAATAGTAGAGCTGGCCAACAACTTACAGGCAAGGAGGTCAAACTCATACCTGGAGATGGGCAGTTTCTAGCCAAGGAGAATCACTGCCCATTCTAGGATGGAAGGAATCCAGCATAAATCAGCTTCCTGCCAGTTAGCTGTTTGGTATCCTTGAGGGTTAGTGCTGTATCAGGAACTTAGTGTTTAACACTGGGGAGTGACTATTTGATAAGTGGAAGCTATCTGTTTGCCTCTTGCTCACTTGCATTCCTGCAAGATGACTACTTCATCATGAGCCCCCTATGCCATTCCTAGGGGTGGGGAGAGGGGACTGTGGAGCTGATGGCTGCAGCTGCTGAAGTTAACTGGCTAAATCGACTTGGTTGTTTAATGCTGCTTACATGTTGGATTGTCTCTGGCAGATAAAGATTGTGTTATGTAATACAAAAACCTCTACTTACGTGCCATATCTCATATTTCTCCACTGCTTCTCCAGACTTCTTGTCCCTGATATGCCAGTCTTTCTCATTCCAGACCCTTGATCAACTAGCCAACTTATTTGCCATTTGCCATGAAAATATGTTCTTACTTCAAGCCACTTTTTTTCCACACAAAGTTGATGACCAGGAATACTGCCCCACATTATGCCTTTTGGGAGGGTTCTCCTCACTGCTGTCTTTTAAGGCCAGTCCTGTGTGGGGCTGTAGGGCAGTAGCAGTCCATTTTTGTTTTGAACCTATATTCCAAGAAAACTCAGTGAATTCATGAATTCAGCATAGGCTTTTTTTTTGTCCTCCATAAGCTAGACATGAGAGCCTCCCAAGTGGCCATAAGCGTGAGCTGAGGAAGGGACATTGGTAAAGAATAGATACGATGTGGGAGCCTGACCACCTGCTTGTGCTCAGCTCATGGTGGGCATCTCTGGCTACATGGTCACTTGATGTCCATGATCGGTTCTTACCAAGGCACATTAGCATGCATGGATAGTTGCTTTTTGGGTTTTGCACTGCAGATGGCCTGGTCTTGCCACAGAATGCCAGGAGTCGACTTTGTGATTCTCCCATTGGAGCTTGCCATCAACTTTCATGGCTTCTTATCACATATGCTCTTGTACCATAGAATATCCTGAATTGGTCCATGCAACAGGGCCAAATGCACTTTACCTGCTAGAGAACTTTTACCTGCTGTGGATCTCACTGAAAACTGGCAGACTTCTATCTCACCCAGTTTATGAGTCAGAATAGTATTGCCAAGTTCTGAATTCCCACAGAGGCCTACATAACTTGGTGTGCTTCCTTGGTGGCAGAATAATTTTGGTGAAATGAGTGGGTGAGATGCAATAATTTGTCCTTTACTGTGAAGGGGATATCTTGGCATTCAAGCAGCCTACTTGGCCCTAAAAATTTCACTGATGTAACTGCTTGCTGGGTCTTAAAGGATTTTTTCCCATCCTTCAGTGTACAGTATGCTAGCTGCTTTTATTCACCTCACCCAGCTAGCATGATGTCATCAATGTGGTAGGTCACTGTGACATTATGTGTGATGTTTAGATGGTCTAGATCTCTTTTGATTATGTTATGATGCAGTGTGGAAGAGTTAATATAACCCTAGGGCAATAATATAAATGGGTACTGCTGTTCTACATAAACACAAACTTAATTCTCGTCAAGCACCCTCAGCACCCATTTCCATACACGTGCCCATGGTTCCTGTTGGTACAGGTTGGTTGGGTCCTGCATCTCCTTTGTCATATAGGCCCATTTGGAATTGAAAATAGACACACAGAATGAAGGTAAAACAGCTGCGCAACAGCTGCTTCATCGTGGAGTTGTGGGCTTTTTTCATACCAGGTTTTGTTACCTTTGAGTTTTTAAATTATGTGTAAAGCTTTGATTTAAAAAAAAATAAAACTCAATTACTAAAAAGAAACTGGGACAGTCTGTCTATCCACCTATCTCTATTTACCTAATGTTATTGTGTGTGTTACATAAAATTCAGTTTTAGCTTTATATTTATGCAATATGTTCTGTTTACCTTTGATTCAGCCTTGACCTTTAAAAAGCCAAAAAGACAAATAACTATTTTGACACTGGTTCTGATCTCTCTGAAATTCTGTGTGATCCATTGGTCAAGTAATCTTGCAGGGTATTATGTCTAATCTGAAAAAAGTCATTGTATTTACTAATATTTTAATATTCACCTGATAATACAGATAAGCATTCTAAACATAATTGTGGCAAGAAATTTTTATATGCTTTACATGTTGAAATTCTGTGTCAACTGAAGTACATAAGTATATTACTGCAAGAGTGAATTTCTTCAATAATGATTGTGATAGCGAGTAAATTTAAGTAGAAAGTAATTATAAATTCCCAAATACTTTTTTAAATGGGCAAAATATATGAAACAATGGCCCTGAAGGCATTGGACATTGGTGTGAAGGACAGTGATTCATGAGAGATGGAATACACACAAGGTGAGCAATACAACTGCTCCAATCTGCTGCCTGAAGAAAGGCTTTGGCATGGGGAGAGGAAACACAGAAGACTCCATGAGGTAAGTAGATATAACTGGGAGTCCCAGGAGCCCAAGGCAACTAGAGTTCACAGGCCAGAATACTAGAGAGGACAGAGTGACACAGAGGGAACTCCAGAGATCTGCTGACCATTCCCCTAAAGTATTAAGCTAAATAATGATCAGCACATGCATGAGAGGAGATAACCAAAGGCTTAGAAAATAACCATCAGAAAGGATCAGAGGAAACAAAGCTCACACCGGATGGTGAATGATTCCTGATCCCATCAGCAAGAGTGGAAAACCTCATAATTCACAAGTCACCTGTTAGAGTACTAAGAAAGGTCTTGCTTCAATAGTGGGAAAAATTAACCCTGGACTAAATGCTCTAGAATACCTAACAAAGCTTGAAAGCAAAACCCAAAAACATTCAAACTGTCCAAATAGCTTAAATCATATTTCAGAAGAAAGCTCAAACTATTTTAAGGATGAAAATCTACAAAGTAAAATTCACAATGGCTGACATCCAATCAAAAATTACCAGGCATGCAACAGAAAAATACAACACAATAAAAATAAAACATGCTGGGCTGGTTGCGGTGGCTCACACCTGTAATCCCAGCACTTTGGGAGGCTGAGGTAGGTGAATAACCTGAAGTCAGGAGTTCAAGAGCAGCCTGGCCAACATGGTGAAACCCTATATCTACTAAAAATACAAAAAGTAGCAGGGTATACTGGTGCACACCTGTAGTCCCAGCTACTTGGGAGGCTGAGGCAAGAGAATCACTTGAATTCAGGAGGCAGAGGTTGCAGTGAGATCGTGCCACTGCACTCCAGCCTGGGCAACAGAGCAAGACTCTCTCAAAACAAAAAATAAAACATTCTGTCAAAACTGACTCAGAAATTAGATGATGATTATTAGACAAGGACATTAAATAAATTATATTCCATGTATTACAGAAACCATAGGAAAGACTGAAGATACTATAAAGAAAGTATAAAAATACCCATATCAAACTTCTAGAGATGAAAACTCAAATGCCTTGAGACAAAAAATACGTTAGATTAATGACAGATTAGACTTTGCAAAAAGATTAGTGAACTTGAAGACACAGCAATAGAACCTCCCTGAAAGAGAGAAAAAAATGAAACACCTCCTACCAATATAAATAGAGCATCAGTAAAAGGTGGGACAACTACAGGCAGCCAAGTATATGCGTATAATTGGAGTCCTTGAAGGAGAAGAGTGGGGAGCAAAAAATAGTCATGGTCTAGTCCAAAGTAAGTAGAAAAAAGAAATAGAGCAGAAATCAAAAGAAAAAGTAGGCAGGGCATGGTAGCTCATGCCTGTAATCCCAGCACTCTGGGAGGCTGAGGTGGGTGGATCACGAGGTCAGGAGTTCAAGACCAGCCTGGCCAACATGGTGAAACCCTGTCTCTACTAAAAATGCAAAAAAATTAGCTGGGCTTGGTGGCGGGTGCCAGGCAGACTGATCAGGAAAGAGAGAGAGAAGACAAGTTAACAATATCGGTATGAGAGGTGATAACATTAC
Source organism: Cacajao melanocephalus (assembly GCA_963573385.1). Taxonomy (NCBI): domain Eukaryota; kingdom Metazoa; phylum Chordata; class Mammalia; order Primates; family Pitheciidae; genus Cacajao; species Cacajao melanocephalus. The sequence goes on from CAUYLG010057374.1 coordinate 60,394, forward strand.
AGATTCTACAGTTGTTAAAAGGGAACATTTTGAATACTTTGTATCAGTATATTTGGCAAATTAGATAAAACAGAAAAATTCCTTGAAGATGCAAACCACTAAAGCTCAGCCAAGAATAGCCTAAAAAACTATCTTTTAAAGAAATAGAATTTGTAGTTACAAATCTTCCCACAAAGAAAAAATCCAGGTCCAGATAGCTTCATTGGGCATTTCTAACAAACATTAAGGCAGTAATAGTTTTACACAAAGTTTTCCAGAAAATGGAAGAATACATCCCAACTGCGTCAACTCATTCTATGAGCCAGCATTTCTCCCATGAACATAACACAAAAATTATTGACTATGAATTATGTATATGAAGCCAACTCATTGTACAATCCCATGTCACCACAGTTGTTGGAAATGAGGGTGGGCAGATTAAGGAAAAGGAACAGTAGGGGTTTCTGTATGTGTTGAGTATATTTTAAAATGTTTTAGAATACTAGGATTTTGACAAACTGAATTTACAAGACCCCACTATATTTAACCATGTCATATTTTTGCATAGACCTTTCAATGACATCCCATTGCCGTTGGGATAGTGTTCTTAACATAGCCTACGTTGCCCTCTGCATAATCTGGCCATCACTTAACTCTGCAGCCTAATTAACACTCCTTCACCCCTTATTCTTTCCTCTCTATCCACCCTACCCTTCATTTTAGCCCCTCAAACTCCTCCACATGGCACTTGCACACAGTCAAGCTGTTCCCTGTTTTGGCCACTCATTAATTCCTACTCACCCTTCAGCTTGCAGTTCAGTCATCCAATTCTCAGGGAAGACTTCTCTGACCTTCCTGACCAGGCCAACCTGTCATAGGTTCCAGTTGCACCCTGAGAACCTCTCCTCCCAGCATTTACTAGAATGTGAGTTATATGGAATGTTGTATATGGTGTGTGATTATTGGATAAATGCCTATCCCTCTCATTAGAGTATAAGGTCCATGGAGCCTGGGATTGAGTCTTGTTTTGTTCACTATTTTATTCCCAGTGGTTGCCACAGTGTCTGGCACAATATTGGGGCCCAAAAACACTTATGAAAGGGCGAGAAGAGACAGAAGGGAAAAGAGACAGAAAACAAAACACTCCAGCTTGTGGTCTAGTAGCTAAGCTTCTGCGCTTTTATGGCTACAGCCTGAGTTAGATTCCTGTTCAGGGAACGAATTCCATTACTGAGTATCACTTTAATTAAAAAAAAAAAAAAAAAAAAGAACAAAGGCAGTCCTTTGAGTCATGGATAAAGTAATTTCAAGGCTGAATAAAGTTTTTATTTCCACAGCATTTCCACTAGATGGAAGCATTAACAGTTGTTGAAACATCTGAAAAAAAGAATTTATTTCAAAATGGGTGGTGTGAGCTCTGAGCTCAGTTTTTATTTACTCACCTCTATTATATATGTTTCATTTATTTGGTTAATCCAGTACTGAGAATAACAGGTAGAAATATTTCTTGCCTGTAAGTTAAAAAAAAATTTCCACCGTGACTTAAATAGGTTTGGGGGTAGAGTTGCAGGTTATTATTTTTTTCATATGACAAGTTCAGAGATAAGATATTTCAGGGCTGTGTAGCTGATCAAGGATTCCCTTAAGAAATCAGAGTCCTACAACGCTGCTGTGCCAGTCTTAGCATGCTTGGAGAGATGGCTGCTACATCTGAAGGGTCAGAAACCCAAAGCCCTCCCTGGGGACCTCTGTCTGCAGCTCCTTCCCAGAACTGATTCACATGGCTACTATCTGTGCAAGAGAGGCTGGGAAATTTAGTGCTTTAGTTTTCCAGCTTCTCCTTTTTAAGAGAAAGGGGAATTGGGATGGATACTGAGTCAATTCTGGCCCTCAGTGAAAAGGTTATTGGGAACAACCTGGAGAATCTGGAGAAGGGCCTACAGGAAATGCACAATGGTAACTCTAATATTCAAGAGAAAGTTTCAATGAGACAAATAGCTTATTTTGGAGAAGAGGTTAAGGGGCTTTCACTTCTACCTTTACCTGGTTGATCCTATTCAAATTTAAAATTCACCTCTAGGACAGGCACCATAGCTCATGCCTGTGATCCCAGCACTTTGGGAGGCTGAGGTTAGAGAATCACTTGAGCCCTAGAGTTCAAGACCAGTCTGGGCAACATAGTGAGACCTATAATTTTGTAATTAAAAAATTACAGGCTGGGCGTGGTGGCTCATGCCTGTAATCCCAGCACTTTGGGAGGCTGAGGCGGGCAGATCTCCTGAGGTCGGGAGTTTGAGACCAGCCTGACCAACATGGAGAAACCCCATCTCTACAAAAGGTACAAAAAATTAGCCAGGTGTGGTGGCACATTCCTGTAATCCCAGCTACTTGGGAGGCTGAGGTAGGAGAATCGCTTGAACCTGGGAGGCAGAGGTGGCAGTGAGCTGAGATCATGCCATTGCACTCCAGCCTGGGCAACAAGAGCAAAACTCCATCTCAGAAAAAAAAAAAATTACAAAAATTATGGCTGGGCACACTGGCTCACACCTGTATTCCCAGCACTTTGGGAGGCTGAGGTGGGTGGATCACTTGAGGTCAGGAGTTCAAGACCAGCGTGGCCAACATGGCGAAACCCCATCTCCACTAAAAACAAAAATTAGCTGGGCATGGTGGTGCACACCTGTAATTCCACCTACTCGAGAAGCTGAGGCAGAATTGCTTGATCCTGGGAGGGTGGGGGTTGGGGAGGCTGCTACTGGGGCAGGAGGATCATTTGAGCCGGAAGGTCAAAGCTGCAAGTGAGCCTCTTTTGTTTGTTTGTTTGAGACAGAGCCTCACTCTGTCACCCAGGCTACAGTGCAGTGGTGAGATCTCTGCTCGCTGCAACCTCTGCCTCCTGGGTTCAAGCGATTCTCCTGCCTCAGCTTTCTGAGTAGCTGGGATTACAGGTGTCCGCCACCACCCACCTGGCTAATTTTTTTTTTTTTTTTTTTTTTTGAGGCAGAGTCTCTCTCTTGTCAACCAGGCTGGAGTGCAGTGGCGCTATCTTGGCTTACTGCAACCTCTGCCTCCCAGGTTCAAGCAATTCTTCTGCCTCAGCCTCCTGAGTAGCTGGGACTACAGGCACTCACCACCACGCCCAGCTAATTTTTGTATTTTTAGTAGAGACGGGGTTTCATCAGAGTGGCCAGGCTGGTCTAGAACCCCCAACCTCAGGTGATCCGCCTGCCACGGCCTCCCAAAGTTTACAGGTGTGAGCTGGAGTTATAGGTATGAGCCACTGCGCCCAACCTGCAGTGAGCTTTGATTGCACCACTGCATTCCAGCCTGGGTGACAAAGCAAAACCCAAAAAATAATAAAATGCAGCTCTGGTGTTCCTTCCTGTAGAAGGCGTTTCCAAGTTCTTTCCTTGTTTTTTGTTTTTTAAACAGCTTTACTGAGATATAATTCACACACTACAAAGTTTACCCTTTTAGTGTACGTTTTGCTGAGCCAAGTAGGGAAATTAATTCACCCTTTTAAAATATACAACTAAATGGCTGGTTCACATATTACAGAGTTGTGCAATCATCACCACCATCAATTTTCAGAATATTTTCATCATCCCACAAAAGAAACCCAGTACCTATTAGCAGTCATTCTCCATTCTCCACTCCCCACAGTCCGTGGGAACTTACTGTTTCTATAGATTTGCCTATTCTGGTCATTTAATATAAATGGGACTACACAATGAATGGCCTTTTGTGACTGGATTCTTTCACTCCCCATAATGTTTTCAAGGTTCATCTAGAAACCATGTATCAGTACTGCATTCCTTTTTACAGATTCCATTGTATACATACGACATTTTGTTTACCCATTCATCAGTTGATGGACTTTTGGGCTGTTTCCACACTTGCGTTATTATGAATAATGCTGCTATAAATATTCATGTACAAGCCTTTGTGTGGACATATGTTTGCATTCTCTTGGGTATATATACCTCTATTACATATGTTTTATTTATTTGGTTAATCCACTGCTGAGTCATATCATAACTCTATGCTCAACATTTTGAGAAACTGCCAAACTGTTTCTCAAGTAAACAAGGTTGGATATTTATTTTAAACATGTTTAAATAGTTGTCACCATTTTAAATAATTGTTTAGTTTGAAAATGACTAGTTTTATAGCTTCTGCAATATAAAGTTGCTGTACCCCGTCGCTGTTCAGAACAACATATATTGGATTTTGTCACGTGTGCCCAGGGTAGGAAAAAAATGAAATTTAAATCCTATTTGTTTCTTACTATTTTAAATTTCTGTTAATGTATGGTTTTGTTTGTTTTCTGTTTTTGAGACAGAGTCTTGCTCTGTCACCCAGGCTGGAGTGCAGTGGTGTGATCTCAGCTCACTGCAAACTCCGCCTCCTGGGTTAAAGCGATTCTCCTGCCTCAGCCTCACGAGTAGCTGGGATTACGGGACCACCACCACACCTGGCTAATTTTTGTATTTTTAGTAGAGATAGGGTTTTGCCATATTGGCCAGGCTGGTCTCGAACTTCCGACTTCAGGTGATCCACCTGCCACAGCTTCCTAATGTGCTGGGATTACAGGCATGAGCCACCACACCTGGCCTGTTTGTGTATTTCAAAGGCACATATTGTACTCATATATTAGTGCACTCACATAATTTTTTTGAATCACAAAGTTAAAGCAGCTCAAGTTTGAGGGAGTTTTTAAAAATTACTATTTTTTAAAAAATCACTATATCAAGTGGCTGCACTGACTGGCAACTAATAGTGAAGCTTGCATGGGAAGCCTTTACAAATTTCATGGGAGCTTATACAAATTGCTGGACCGAGATGGTAAGAACCCCACGAGCCTCCTGAACCCTTCAGTCTTTTTTCTTCCTTGGTTCCATAAGATGCCTCTTCCCAACCAGGGCAATCCAGCAAGTCTTCAAAGAAAACTGTAAGGTAAATGAACATGCTTAAGTAGAGAAAAAGCTTAAGGGAGGCTTATTTTCTTCCATTCACACATTAACTCCTGCTCATTCTTTGCCCCCCCCCCCCCCCCGGGTTGTTAGGGGGGTGTTGAGCATATAGACGCGCGGGGGAGTGAACAAAGCCCACCCGATGAACCAACAAAACACCCCCCCCTGGGGGGCCCCCCGGGGGGGGGCACCCCCGCGGCCCGGCTCCCACCCCCCCCCCGGCCACCCCGGCCAACCCCCACCCACAAACCCGGGGGGGGGGGGGAAAGAATGAGCAGGAGTTAATGTGTGAAT
>CAUYLG010057375.1:0-102883 GCA_963573385.1 Cacajao melanocephalus
CAGGTGATCCACCCACCTTGACCTCCCAAAGTGCTGGGATTACACATGTGAGCCACTGCACCTAGTCTACAATTCTTTCATAAGCTAATAGTTTCTTTTTTTGCCCTCTGTATAAAGCTAACACACCTCACATATTTGAAATGTGACTCAAGTTTCAAATGTAATAGGAGGTGTAAAACATTTACATATGATAGAGTAATTACTTATAAAGGCAATTGAATACTAACACTATTTTGACAGTAAGGTCATAAGCAATCAGGAAAAATAAAGTACTTTCTATTTACTTAGAACTGTCCTTCAGCCTTTAATTAGACCCCGAAGTGTCCTTTGCAAGCTTTTATTTATTTTTTTCAGTTTAAGAGTAGGTTTTTATAAACCCACAATAGAAATAGTTACAGTTTTATGCACAGTTGAGAAAATTCACAATTCCCTACTGCCAAAGTAGGTAGAGGGAAGAATTTCTCCTTCCTGCAGCAACAAGCGTTAATGTGGTTGATCCCTCCTGTTTTAACTTTGGTGTCCACAGAACACAACAACCTGAGCTTCTCTATTTTAAAGAATGATACATTCAACTCTGGGGGAGGTGCTACAATGTAGCAAAGACATGTAAATCATCACTGCGTTCTAATTTATGGCTCCTGACTCCCAAAGTGCCATGTATGTGAATTCACATGTCCTTTTGGATAGGAAAAAACGGAATGAAAGTGTGATGGATTTAAGTTTTCTGTGATGCTCAGAATGAGCCAGTAAACTAGAAGCAGTGGGTAATGGCCTGACACCCCTTACATTCTTTATTTCTCTTGGGCTTCTTCTAAGGTCTTGGAGTCTTAATTTAGTGAGTGCCCAGCCATTGCACTCATCAAGCATTCATTAACTGCCATTTTTCTTTCCTCTGTAATTATGTACCACCAGTATTTTGCTAAATAAATGGATAACCCTAGACCTTTACTTATTCTCTCCAGCCATATTCCCTGCAATGATTTTTCCCTTCCGGTATCTCTTCAATCCTAGTTGGTAATGGTCTATTCATGACACCAGGGACCTCAATACATATTTGTCATATATGTAAATATTTCTCTCCCTCAGCCCCTGTCTTTCCATCCTAGATGCCTATTGCAATGCTCATCACCCATTGTCTTAATAATTAGCAAATGTTACACTATGCATTGTGCTAAATGATCCACATGTGTTGTCTCTGTTCTTCCTTACAAGTCAATGAAGTAGAGACATTAATATTCCCATTTTTAAGGGAGGAATGTAGAGCTGAATGACATTGAGTCATCTGTCCCAGGATTTGTGCCCAAGACTGTCTGCTTCCAAGGTTCACCGTGGTAACTACTATATTTAACTGTAGTTTCTACTACTACAGAAACCCTATATTAGACCTCCTTTGGTTTCAATGATCTTTCTCCAGGAGTTCTGTTTCCATAAGGTACTCCAAAAACTATAGCAAGTAACAAATACAATATATTAAAAAGCCTCAAACAACAAACAAAATGCATTATAAATTGTATTTTGTAAGAATAAAAGGGATTGGCCAAGTGCAGTGGCTCATGCCTGTAATCCCAGCATTTTGGGAGGCTGAGGCTAGTGGATCACCAGGCCAGGAGATCAAGACCATCCTGTCTAACACGGTGAAACCCATCTCTACTAAAAATACAAAAAATTAGCCGCGCATGGTGACACACGCCTATAGTCCCAGCTACTCGAGAGGCTGAGGCAGGAGAATCGCTTGAACCTGGGAGGTGGAGGTTGCAGTGAGCCCAGATCGCGCCACTGCACTCCAGCCTGGGTGACAGAGTGAGACTTCATCTCAAATTAATTAATTAAGGATGACGTGAAAAAAAAAAAGATTTTGTAGAGGTCATGAGGTTTGAGCTATGCCACAAAGGATGACTTTGGATAGAGAGAAGGTAGGAGCAAGTATGAGAGAGGAATGACATGAGAAAAGGTTTAGAGGCAGAAAAGCATACGTTTCTTCTTGCAGGGAGAATAAACAGTCCACACCAACTGGGGTAAAGTTTTTGTGTCAGGCAATGGTGGGAGATTATCAGGGAAAAAATGGCTGGATACAGGTGTTAAGGGACTTGAATCCCAAGATAAAGACATCTGAGTTTCTTCTACTTGCTACCAGGAGCTACTGAGAGTTCAAAGTGGAATGATACAATGAAAGCAGGGCTTTCAAATGGATTGACTGGGAAGAAGACTGGAGGCAAAGTGACCAGTAAGGCACAAGTTGCATCGCTGAGGGAGAAATGATGAAGACTGAGCTAACGGAGAGGGAGAAATAGACAGGATTTGGTGACTAATGGAAAGGAGGAGAGATTTGTTTATCCATACTTTTTTTCTTCAACAGAACAGAGCATTCACTTCAGAATCCCATTTATCTGAAAGGAGGAGAAAAGATTCCATATCACTTCTCTATTTGGAAGTTGTCAACTTTGAAGTATGGAATTAAGGACAAGGAGATTGAGAATCCAAATGAGAAGTGCTGAAACCCATTTGAAAAGCCTCTTGTTAGAATCAAGTTTATCTGTTCTTAGGGAAGTGGTCTTTTTGGAGGCTATCATCAACGTTAGCTTTTAGTTCATCAGGTCGACTAATGAGGAACATTACCTAGTTCACATATACATATGCACATAGATTTTAAAGCCAGATAGATTAATTTTTAAAGGTCTCAGATATTACTTCAACACCAGCCTCTTGTTGACATTATTCTTACAGAGCTACAGTACTACTAAAAAACTCTTCAGTAATAACCAGCAGAGTAAAGGATTGTGAAGAAATACTAAGGTGATAAGGGAATGTAATGATCATCCATACCAACCCACTTATAGGAGAATCTGAGATCAGGAAAATTATTTTTCCTTTTAATCAGAAAACACAGCTGGAACTGAAATCCAGGTCTCCTCCCTTAAGTATAAAATTCTTACCGGATACGGCGATGCATGCCTACAGTTCCAGCGACTTGGGAGGCTGAGGCAGGAGGATCACTTAAGCCCAAGAGTTCAAGACCAGCCTGGGCAACAAAACAAGATTCCATTTCTAAGAAATAAAAAAATAATGATGTTATTTTTTCAGGGTCCTTTACTTCAGCCTTAGCGATTCCAACCTAGGAAATGTTTAGACACTAACAATGTGTTTGCATTGTCTCCAGCTATATCTTTCTCTTCTGTTTATATCTTTGAGAAGAAAATACAACAGAAGAGAACCTCTAGGAACCTTAGAATAGGGTTCCCATTCTAAGGCTGTGAAGTAAGCCCACTGGCTAAAGTCAGCCAGTCAGTATAACCCAGAAAAGCACAGTGAGATTGAGATGCTAAGAGAGTAGAACAGAGTGCCACCTGCCCTTGTCCCCATTATCCACTACTTTGATGCATTTGAAGAGAAACAAACAGTGACTCTGACTCCAAGATGTTAAAGAAAAGCAATCATTGCTATCGTCTCATAGGCAATGATGGCAGTGAAGAAAAAGCAATGGTTTCAAGGAAGGGGCAGACATGGATTTACTATGAACCCAGTGAAACTTAAACTTCACTAACTTGAACCATTCCACATCCTGGGAATTTTGTATTGACGATTTTGTATTTTTTCCCCTTAAAGAGGTCTCCCCAAATTGTGTAAGCTTAGGCGCTGAAAAATTCCTAAGAATTCAGTGTGCTAAAGAGTCTAGTACCCTCTAGAAATGCCTCAAAAGTGTCAATTTTAACTTGCAACAGTTTATTAGCTATTACAAGTCCAAATGACTACTCTTCGGCCCTTCTTTCCAAAATATATCAGTACGATTTCTAGAAGGAGAAGAGATTGTGTTGAAAGAAGGAGAAGAGATTGTGTTGAAATCTTTACAAGCTCTATAGTAGACCTTCCTTCCACATCAATATTTAGGATTTTTGTCCTCTTGATTCATTATTGAATTTAGTTAAACAGTTTCTACTGAAATTTTATTTCTGAATAACAAGTAAACTTAATAAGCAATTACAAATGAGATGTCAAAATAGAGTTATTTTGCAGATTTGTTGCACGTTCATGACTTGAAAACATTAAACAGAGGTAAAAACCATGAACATCTTCGTTTCTATTTAGACGGATATTTATCATTATTTGTGAGATATGTCCAGGATGGTTTTACTTTAAAACCACAAATAAAGTTTTAACAATGGGCATTTTTCTTGTTGAGAGGTCTGTGGTCAGACTTAACATCTCTCAGAACCTGATTAGATCCTGAGGTTTTCAAATTCAATATTCAGCAAATATAGATCATTTCTTTGGCCATAAGAAATAATTAAGAACTTCAGAGCTAATGCAACTCTCCTGAGCCTGCTTCTTTTTTTTTCAGATGACATGATAATCAGACAACCTCTTCTGGGGTTGGGCCTCACCACATTTGAGATTGAGACAGCATAAATCACACACAATTAATCTTTTGAAACTCTAGGTGACAATGCTTTAGGTTTTTATATCAGCAAAGCCTTTGTTTGCTAGTACTCAAGTTATGGGAATTTTATTTATTCTTAAACGCTTTCCTTTTCCTCACTCCCAATTATCCTGATAACAGAAAAGCAGACACATGGTCATTAGGTGAAGACAAAGGAACATTGAATAGTTATACAACAGCCAGAACTGTCCACTGTGTATTCATTCTTGTAACAGATCGCTGGAGGGTAAATTAGCATATTTAGTTTGAAATCTTGCAAAATAGAAATGGGATTGAGTAGTTGCAGTTTATGTAGTAACCTCATACTTCATGGAGATTTGACTCAAAATAACACAAGGCTCAGAATAATGGGGAAAGGAATGCTCTGTAAATGGTCCACATTGCCTAGGTACCTCCACTGACAAGATGTATTTGATAGTATATAAAATCCTCTTTCCTGTATAAACAGATTATCACTGTAATCCTAGAGAGTACATTTGCTTTCTCTTAGAATCTAACCTCCTTCAAATGATAAGTCTAAAATAAAATATGCAGAAGTCATTGAATTGTAACATTTTCATTGCTGGGAGGGATCTCCAGAGGTCACCTAGTTCATCCCGATCTCTAGCCAGGACTCTTCCTAATACTGAATATAGCCGTACAGTGATCTGCATTAAGAAAGCTTTTAAAGATCCCTGGGGCTGGGCAAAAAATAGCTAATATTGGCCTGATTCATAGAACAGCACTATATGAATGTCGTAATAGCCACCTTCATCAAGGAAGACATCCATCAGGGCTAAGTGCTAGTACTAGCTTCAGAAGGAAAAGCTTTATTTTCTCAAAGATAAGGGTGGTAGATTAAGGAAATGACCAAGCACCTTAGTATTTTGTTGTTGTTGTTGTTGTTTAGGTGTACATTTAAATGCTTATCAAAAAAGAAACATTGTCACATCAAAGACCCCTGCAGGGGAAGCCCAGGGGTGGCTGTAAGCAAGCAGATCACAAGTCCTTTAACAAGTTCTTTCAAATAGCAGCAGAGCTCAGAGGGGGGCCGTTGTTTCAAACAAGATTCAATTAGCATCAAGTTATTGAAGGGCAGATGGGGAAACATAAGAATAATATTGACAGACCTGCTTTTTAAGTGATACAGTTTTCCTCTGATCAGCTGAGTTTGTTAGAGCTGATCATTTTATTTCTTGGACTCCATTCAACTATAGGTGCAAAGAATGAGAACTTGAGTGTAACTTCAAGTTTCTAAGAGAACTAATCACATTGCTGTTTTATAGGAAAGGTAATCTTTCACAGTTGCTTAGATTCATGAATCATTAGATTTGAAGCATTCTACTGGAATCTAGAAATCTACCTAAAAGAGCTGAGATTCTTATCGGAATTTTTTGGGCCTTTAAGCCTTTCTGTTGAACTATAGAAAGAACTTAAAGATATAGCTATAAAATGAGGAAAATGATCTACTCCCAAACATTGTCCCAAGTATCCACTTGATTTTGTGTGTTTATATTGCATCTTTTTATTCTCATATTTCTGCAAGGTTACAGAAACCCTGGTCAACTATGAATGCCTCCAGAAATGAGAAATGAGAGGTAGGGTGGAAATAGATTAGAAATGAGGTTTTGGGTTTTTTTTTTTTTTTTTTAATCACGTAACTCTCTTGTCAACTTTCAAATTGGGTGCTTGTACTTCTTCCAAATAATTTATTTGAAAATATTTCATTTTTGAAATCAGAAAGACACCTTCTGTGCTTTGTCTCAGTCAGATACGCAGTCTGGGTTACAGGAAGTAGAAACTTGTGACTACTAGCCTTTTCCAGCCTTCTTTGTAACTCTTGACTTTGGAAATGGGAATTCAGCCATTGAGAACTTTTTGTTGTGCAGCTGCCTTTCTCAGAGAACACTAACCAAGAAACAAAGTCTTCAAGTCACCTTTCCTCTTCCTTTTGTGAGGACAGGAGACAAAAGAACAAGATATCCCTTAAGTATTTCCTTTTCTTTACAACATTCCACAGTAGGTGCCCAATACTTGAGTTAATGTACAGAACTACACACCTACCATAAAACTAGGACACTCTAGGTAAGGAAAGTATTTCCCATAGTTACTTGAGCATTTGACAGAGTAGTTTTCTCTCTTAAGCTACTCAGATAATTGTCTATAACTTGCTGGGTGTGGATATAACCTGTAAGAAGTATTATTTTTAAAAGTTATCAGCCAGGTGTGGTGGCTTACACTTGCAATCCTAGTGCTTCGGTAGGCCAAGGCGGGCAGATCACCTGAGGTCAGGAGTTCAAGACCAGCCTGGCCAACATGGTGAAATCCCATCCTACTAAAAAAATACAAAAAATTAGCCAGGCGTGGTGGCTCATACCTGTAATCCCAACTACTCAGGAGGCTGAGGCAGGAGAATCACTTGAACCCGGGTGGCAGAGGTTGCAATGAGCCAAGACTGTGCCACTGCACTCAATCATGGGCAACAGAGCAAGACCCTGTCTCAAAAAAAAAAAAAAAAAAAAAAAGTTAGCAACATAAATTCTCATAGCAGAGTCAAGTAAATTCAAGTATAGGAAATGGAATCAACTTTAAAGAAAGTGAATCATGATGAAAGAGTGTAAGAAAGCAGAGAGCAGCAGATTCTATAATTTTTATTACAAAAAAAAACCCTTTACATGCTATAACATTAAACGTCACTTATAAGGTCGTTGCAAGCAAACCTTTTAAAAACTATACATAATGTGTATATTTACATTCAAGTTTAAATAACTGATGTCAAGATACAGTTCAGATTCTACTCTTTACCCACTCTGTGGATTTGTTCAGCTAGTAACTAAACAGCGATTGTATCTTCACTTAGGCACATGGAGAGGTAGAAATCACTTTTCAAAGAAAAAAAAAAAAACAACTGGAGTGTAAATGTGAAGATCATTGAAGCAGCTTAGCTATATCAAGGAAACCCTAACTAGCTTTGGTCATCTCAAAAAGCTGAATACACGTAGCCTTGTCCTTTCAATTAAAACCAGAACAGCTTTGGGCAGGTGCTCTTCTGAGCACATCAGCGGGCTGACAGAACTCAGCAACTAATGGTCTGCCACTCTGCACCAGGAATTGCACATGACTGAGGCAAAGACAGCAGCAGAGCTGGGCTGGGAGCTGGTCACCTTTTCCCTGGTAAGACACAAATCATAACCAAATAGGTGGCTTAGGAGACAGCCCGTTAATATCTGGACATATAGTCTGGAACTCAGAAGCCAACTAAAGTGCTTCATTTCCCAAGTGAAATCCTTACTCATTTCTGTTCTCCCACCTCCATCCCAAACTGAGCTCCTAAGTCTAGATAGGGGCGGGGGTGGCCTTGGACTTCTGCAGGCCACGGTTTCTTGGCCCCAAGTCCTGGCCTCACGAAGGCTCCTGGGACTGAGGAGGGCTGCCCGGGTTCTTGCTAAACTTGGTGGGGCTTGTTCCAGAGAGGGGAAGTTGGAGCGGAGCCACAGGAATGGCCGTGGCCAGAAGCCCTTCTCGTTCCCTTTTCTTCTGTTTCATCCTGCGGTTCTGGAACCAGATTTTGACTTGCGTGTCATTCAGCTGCAAGCAGTTGGCTATCTCGATGCGTCGGGCTCGAGTTAAGTACTTATTGAAATGGAACTCTTTTTCCAGTTCTGTCAGTTGCTTGGTGCTGAAATTCGTGCGGATCGCGCTGGAGGGGCTAGCTGCCCCATACTCGGCGAGTTTGCCTGAAACGTAAAGACAGGGCGTCAGCGGGGGCAAGAGGCCGGGGACAGAACGTGGGCTAGCAGTGGAGCTAGTTAGAATCCAAGTCCCAGCGCAGCCCTCCGGGGTCCCTAGGAACACAGTTTGTGCCAGGAGAAACTCCACGGAGAGCTCCTTCCTGAAATTTTCTCAACGCCTGGCACATTTTCCGAGTCTGTTCTCTAGGCACAGTCAACGGAATTCGCCTGGGAACGCGTCTCCTCCACAAAACCCCAACCGCTGTCTGGAGAGGCAGCGGCACCGCGCTCCCAGCGCAATTCCTCGGGAGAGTCTCCATCCCCAACCTCATGCGGCCCCATCCAAGGCCCGCGAACTTACTTTTCTTAGGGGCGTTCCTCTTCACTTTCATCCACTCGAACGTGCTGAAGGCGGCGGGGAGGCCGGAGGCGGGAGAGACGGACTTGGGGTAGGCGCCTGGGGCCGAGGATGCGGTCTGGAAGGCACCGGGGTGGCCATCGGCTGGCTCTTTGAGACACGCCGGGGAGGGGCCGGGCTCGCCAAAGGCCGCGTAACCCACCTGGCCGCTGAGGAGGAAGGAGCCGCCGCCCGAGAAGACAGCCGAGGTGGCGTAGTGGACTTGAGCCCCGCCGTCGTCGGCCGCCCGCCCCGGCACGCCCGGGAAGTCGTACGCGGGCCCGGGCCCGAGGAAGCCGTAGTCCGCACCCCCAGCCGCCGCGGCAGGTGCTGCGCCCGGCTCGAAGGCGCCCTCCAGGATGCACGGCGCGTACTGGGGCGCGGCCGGCGGCTGTGCGGGCGGCCGCGCGGGGGTGGCCGGGGGCGAAGGCGCGGGTCGGGCGGCGGCCAAGGGCAGACAGCTGACGAAGGCGCCATCGCCGCTGCCCAAGGAGAAGGCGGGCTGGAGAGGCACAGGCCGGGCATCGGAGCGGCAGAACTTGGGCGCCAGGCTGAGCACGTCGCCGCCGACCCCGCTGCCGCCGCTGCCCGAGACGTACTCCAGGTAGGAGCTCATGGTTCCGGCCCCAATGTCCTGAGGACGCAGGTCGGGGCCAGAGTGCAGAGCCGGGCAGAGGCTGGGCAGGACCGCCGCCGTCTGCGCCGCTCCGCCTGCCCTCTCTACCCGAGCTGCCGTCGCCGAGCCATGGCGAGCTAGCCGGAGGTAAATAGTGGCCTAATATACCGGCGGGGGCGGCCACGTGGCGGTGGCCGGCCAATGGACGGCCTCCCCGCACGGCCCGGGTCCCAACTGGCGCTTCGCTCCCCGCTCCTGCCCCGCTGCCAACTTAGCCAAAGCAGCCCAGGGCCGCCGCCGGGCGCTCCTCAGCCCCGGGGAGAGGCGGCGCGGCCAGGGGCTGCCTGGGCAAGGGCGGGGCGAGAGCGCAGGACGCCTGCTCCGGGACAGGTATTGGGCGAGGTAGGGGGAGAAAGGAAGGCCCCGCCACTTAGGTGAGGGCGAGGGGATGGAGGGGCGCGAGCCGCTTCTGCTCTGGATCGTGGGGGGCTAGTCCCTCTGGGGCCGAGTGTGGGCTTGCAGCGTGGAAAAGGTTAAACGGGCGCGTGGCGCGCGGCGGGTGGAGATGGCTCTTCGCCCACCTCCAGGATAGGTAAAGTTATTGCTCTTCCCTTCTCCTGAGTCCTCTGCGCTTTCGGTTTTCTTGGCACTGATGTTATTATCCTTCTAAACCTAGAGCAGATGTTTGGTTTTTTCCCTTTCTTCTTCCTTTACTATGACTCATGGCACTGCATTTTATGCTGTGAGTGCTGTGTGCCTAGGGCGGGACAACATCTTCACCTTTTGACTAGGCTTCCTTTTCACGTGACTTCGCAGGTTTCTATATCCCTCGCAATTTGTGGCGGCGTGATGAGGGCCAGTGTTGTAGTGCCAGGTTTTGATAAAGTTTCTGCCTTGTGGGGAAGTTTAGCAGATTTTTTCCCTCCAGCTGGGTTGTTGGAATAAAGCATCCAGGGTGGTCGTGGAACCTCTCTGGGAGGCTGGCACAGGCAAGGTTCGGCGCTTGCTTTCACCGAGGATCTTGTCTGGAGGGCGCAAAGGCTTCCCGGGGACGGGTGAGATCTCAGAGGTTTGGATGGACTTGTACCTCGAAGCAATTAGAGCTTCTGCTCCATCAGATAAGTGCTGCGTCGTCTCTTGCGAGTGAAATGTGAGGGCTCACAATGTTAATGGGCTCACGTCTTTCCCTTGATAATATGGTTTTGTTTACTGAGTGTAGAGAGACGGGAAATAAAAGTGCAATTGGCACAGGAAATGAAGAGTAGAAAGGTTACAAAGACCAGCTTTACATTGACAAACTTTACAACTTCCTTGAGTATTTCTTTTAATGTTTCCCTTTTTGGGGGGCTGTAGGAAAATAACAAATTAGATAAATAGAGGTTATTTACACACGGTAGTAATGAAAAATGGTGGTTTCCTAAAACCTTGTGTGAATAAAGATTCTAAAGAGTCTACTCAGAGCTTATATCAAGTGCCCTTGAAAACTTAATCTGTTACAGCCTGAGTTATGGTAACCGAGGTTTTATTATTGTTTTACTGATCCACTTGTCATAAAAGAGTGATTGAGCTGTTGCCTAAAATTCCACTCTGAGGAAGTCTTTAGATAGGAGCCATCACAGCCCAGGGAGCCAGTTCCTTCCAGGGATGTGGACTTGTGAATAAACAAAGCCCTACTAAAATGTAGACTACTGGAGGACCTGAACTTGCTGCAAGATGGGGAAGGGGTGTCCCCAGGTTGAGGGGAGCCGGCAGAGGGTGGATACCTAGGAATGGGCACAAATTTAAAGGGATCTGTGGTTCCTGCACTGCTGGCGTTATTGAGTTTGGTTGGAAATGGAATCCTTGTGCTGAAAATAGCCCTTCAACCTTGATTTTGCTGTTTCAGTTTCGCTGTAGCCAGTCAGATGACAAAGGTCCTAAATAATTTTTAAGAAGAGAAAAATAAAAGTTCTTCCCTAGCACCCTAGTTGGGAAATGATAGAGCTCTTCAGAGCTAGCTGAGCCTTAAAATGTAGACATGTTTCTTCACTGCTCTCCTTCTGTGCTATTTATGCAAAAGCATCAGCAAATAAGATGCTGCTGAGTTCACAATGCCCCCTCCTCCACCTCTGGCTAGATTTTAATAGCCAGTTTTATCTGTAACATGTCCCAGCTTTCACAGTATTCCCTCAAATGATGCTTATCCTATCATAACTCCTAAGCCCAGAGGTCCCATGGATCAAGAAGGAAGATTGGCTTTGTAAACCTCTTTGGGGAAGACATCCAGCTGACTGCAACCCAAGGTTTAGGGCAGAAAAGTCAGCCTGTCTGGCAAGTTTGACCAAAACCCCTCAAATTAAGGGCCTATTCTCTAAAGTTTCAGAAAATTCAGGCTGCCTGGGTGTCCTGGCAGCTTTCATGGCAGCAAAGACTAGGTTTTTCCTGCTGAGCATCTAGGGCAAAGGCTAGGTCCTTCCTGATATAATCAGACCTTGATTTTGATGCACCCATTAGCTATCCACACTGGCTCCATCAAGTAAAATTTTGGAGATTTCGCCTTTCTGAGGGAAGAAAATGTCCTAAAAAAGAGTGAGGTTTTTAAAAATACTGTTTTGTTTTGTTTTCACAATTGTGGGTGAGAGTGAGGGGGAGGTGTCCAATATTTGTTCGAACCCAATAGCATTTCTCTGATAATTGCATAAAGAAATCTACATTCTGTTCACCCTTCTCTCCACTCCCTTAATCTCCAAATCCTTGGGATATCCCACACTTTGGGGCTCAGAATTGGCATTTCCATTCTTGGGCTGCTTCTTGACTTGTTCTGGTTGGAAGTCAAGACTCTGGTCATCTCATACTCAAATTCAACAGATATTCACCAAGGATTTACTATGTAAGGACATTTTGTTGGGAGAAAATTAGGCTAGGGAAAAGACATTCTCAAACCAAAGAAATTAGAGATTAATTTCTGACACAGGTCTTAGCTATACTATAAATTTACTCTAAAAGAATCTTAATTTATAATTATCTAAGGAGAGATTGGAAGATATTATTTGGGGAAATGTAGAAAGATGTGAATATTGCATATTTTGAGTAACTTTAAAGTTTGTCTCTTAAATGTTCACAGAGTATGGGAGAAATGTCTTACTAATTTTATTACTTGTCAAGCCATGAATTCCCAAGGGTCACTTGCCCTGCTAGGTCCTGGTGCTGAGTTCTCCATGGGAGGTGACAGCAGAGGGGCCCCTATTGCCAAGTTCTGTTTGATGTAGGAATGCTTTGAAATCTCTCCCATCCTGCTCACCACAGCAGTGACCCCCTACCCATTCCCTATCCCTTTCATGACTACCTTTCTCTCCCTTTTTAATAACTAGCCTCTTTTCTGCAGACAGACGTGATGGAGCGTGGCAGTCTGGTCTTCTGTGTGTCTATTTTATTTTTGAGATGGAATCTCGCTTTGTCGCCCAGGCTGGAGTGCAGTGGCCTAATATCGGCTCACTGCAACCTCCACCTTCCAGGTTCAAGCAATTCTCATGCCTCAGCCTCCCGAGTAGCTGAGACTAGAGGCACATGCTACCATGCCTGGCTAATGTTTATATTCTTAGTAGACACAGAGTTTTCCTATGTTGGCCAGCCTTGTCTTGAACTCCTGACCTCGGTTGATCTGCCCACCTCAGTCTCCCCAAGTGCGGGGATTACTGCCGTGTTTTTAAAGTTGTTTTCAAGAAGCTCTGGGCAAGCCCCTTAGACAAGTACCACTAAGTTACCATTTGGAGACACTTGAGCACATTCAAACTCGTGGCTTCCTAACCTTAAGACACAGAAAGTCTTTGTTGGGGTGAAAAAGGGTGGGTGTCTTTTTTTCTTAAGCCACATTAAGAGAAAGTTCAGATTAACATGCAATTCTCTGTAGCATCCTTCAGTCATCCTAGGATGGAGGTAGGGATGCAAAGGAACCCTAAGGATAAGAATTCTGAACCTGTTGGAAATCTGACAATATAACCTTCCCTGAGGAAAACATTTAAAGTACTGTGCCTTTCCCTGAAAATTTTGTGAATGAACGTCTCACTGGTCAAGCCAGTGATTTGCACATGGAGGCATTTGACAAATGTTTCTTGGACATAAGCAGAGTGAACAGAATGGTGTGTTTTTACCATGACTAATACTGGCTGAAGGACATCTTTAGATTGTTGCCTCCTGAAACCACATCATGTGGGTAGAAATCACCATAGAACCTTGTTTAAAAGTTCAGGTTTCTTGGGTCACCCCCAGAGACTTTAATCCAATAGGTCTGAGTTAGGAATACTTTTTTAAAAATTTAATTTTTTTTTTTTTTGTAGAGAAGAGGTCTTGCTCTGCTGCCAAGCTGGTCTTGAACTCTTGGGCTCAAGTGATTTACTACCCACCTCAGCTTCCCAAAGTGCTAGGATTGCAGGCATGAGCCACTGTGCCTGGCTTAGGAATCCCTTTTTTTTTTTTTTTTTTTTTAACAAGGGCTTTGGGGTGATCCTAAAGCAATATTCTTTGGAACTACACTTTGAAAAGCTCTGCTGTAGGAGTTGGGGTGGGAAGGGGCAGTGTGGGAGGAAAGGAAATGTTCCTATGGGGGGGATCATGAATGATGAGAGGTCATGGCTAGCTGGTACATGAGTGTACCTGAAAAGTGTCCAGAGGTCTCTTGGGTTGCAGATAGGTCAATGTCAAGGTCAAACTTAAGTCTACTTGGGCTGAAGTTCTAGAACATATCCTTAAGAAGTGGCCAGCTGGAAGTTTCTCAGGTTTTGCCGGCCAACGGTGATTTGCAGAGACTAGACTCACTTCTGCTTCTTGCCACTTCCCTACCTCGGCTTTGATGATGCCAGTGGGGTGGGAAGAGAAAGAGATTTGTCTCTTCCAGTCTCTTCAGAGAAAATTTAGAGTGGTTCTGAGGCAATGGGAAGAAGAAAGAAGTGAGAATGGGCATCTCAAGAAAGAGGACATCACCCTTTTTTCTTTCTGTTTCTCAAATTGTCTGGAATATGCCTTTGAGCCCCAGGGATCCAGAGGGGGCCAAATGTCCCTTGGCCTAAGCTGTAACTCTTCCTCTGGCTAAAGGCTGACCTTTCACAGCCTAAGATGTCAAAGCTAGAAACACCTTCCAGATAAGCTACATCAAACCCCTAATTTTAGAGAGGAAGTCACTTTACTCAGAGGTTAAAAGGCAAAGCCATCCCGCAAAAAACGGAACCACCTTTGGTCTCCTGACTTTCCACAGTCCACTGCCTTTTCACAGTCTTCGAAGAGGAAGAAGCATAGTAGCCACTCCTTGGCATAATGGCAGGCCTCGATCCCAAGCAAGCAGAGCAGTGCTCAAGAAGGTGTACTCATTTCCGGGAGGCCACACAGTCAGTGGTTCTGACTGAGAGGCCTGCTGCTCTGCCCCAGACTTCTGTAGCCTCATCTTGAGTACTCCTACAAGAGAGGGCAGAGACAGACCTAGGTCCCTACCACCAAGCAAGAGTAAAGCGTCCCCTCATTATCGTTGAGGTTGATCAGCATCAGAGCCCTGGGGAAACAAAACAAGAGGTGACCCAAGATTAATTTTGCTGGATAGAGCAAATATAAATAAGGACACATATGAACACACACAGGCACACCCAGATCACGTGTACTAACCATTTTGTTGTTGTTGTTCCTTTATTTACTTATTTTACTCAAGGTGAGTTCCATTTTTTTTAAATGGCATTGTTTTGTTTTGTAATTTTTATTTTAAGTTCAGGGGTACATGTGCAAATTTATTACATAGATAAACATGTATCATGGGGGTTTGTTATACAGATTGTTTCATCACCTAGGTATTAAGCCTAGTACCCATTAGTTATTTTTCCTGATCTTCTCCCTCCCCTCACCCTCTACTCTGTTCCTTTATTATTATTTTTTTATTTTTTATTTTTATGCAACAGAATCTTGCTCTACTGCCCAGGCTGGAGGGCTGTGGCATGATCTTGGCTCACTGCAACCTCCACCTCCTGGGTTCAAGTGATTCTCCTGCCTCAGCTTCTGTGTAGCTGGGACTACAGGCACATGCTACCACGCCCATCTAATGTTTGTATTTTTAGTAGACATGGGGTTTTACCATGGTGGCCAGGCTGGTCTGGAACTCCTGATCTCAAGTGATCAGCCTGCCTCAGCCTCCCAAAAGTGCTGCAATTACAGGTGAAAGCCACCATGCCTGGCTTCTTTTACGTTTTCAAATGGGTAATCAATTTAAATGTGCCTGGTTCAAGATTCTAAGGGTACAAAGGGGTATACAGTGAAAAGTCTTCTTCCCACTCTTTTTCCCAGCTACCTAGTTCTCCTTCACATAAGCAACCAACTTGGATATCTTCTCAGAGACAATTTTTACTAGCACAATTTATATACGTGTGAGTGTGTGCTCCACAGGTTTTTACACAAATGGTAGCATGCTAGGCAGACTTTTTTGCACCATGCTTTTTCCCCTGTTGTATGTCGAAGATCATTCCATATAAATGCACACATAACTTCCTGGATTGTTGTGGTGGTAGTTTGAGACAGGGTCTGACTTCGTTGCTGAGGCTGGAGTGCAGTGGTACAATCATGACTCCCTCCAGTCTCGGGCTCAGGTGATCCTCCTACCTCACGCTTCTGAGTAGGTGAGATTGCAGGCATGCACAAACACGTCCAGCTAATTTTTGTATTTTTTTCTAGGGACAAGGTTTCATCTCTACAAAATCAGGCTGGTCTCGAACTCCTGGGCTTGAGTGATCTGCCAGCCTTGGCTTCCTGAAGTGTTGGGATTACAGATGTGAGCCACAGCATCTGGCCCTGGTTTACTTTTATAACTTCATACTGTTCTACTGTATACACCTGCCACAATTCATTTAGCCATTCCCTATGGATGGGCATTTAGCTTGTTTTCAACCTTTTGCTATTACAAACACATGGTCAAGCTTTTACCTATTAGAAGAATTTGTAGAAGTGAAATGATTTAGTCAAAAGGTATGTGTACTGACAGTTTTAATACATTTCTCCACAGAAATGAATCAATTTATACCTCTATCAGCAATATATGAGCATTCCTGTCTCATCACACCTTTGCCAAGTTAATGGGATGTTGAAGTTTTTATGTTTGCCAATCTGATAAGTGAAAAATAATACCTTTTACTTACCCTTATAACATCTCTCAAAATCTCTCTCTTCCTTATCTTGAGCCTTTCATAATTCTGTATTACAAATGATAATACTAACACAGAAAAGATAAACAACTTGCTGTAATCACACCCAGTGTAAATGGGCAGAGTCAGATATTCAGCACTATTCCCTGTACTACACCATTCCACATAGGGCTTAAGGAGGTTCAAAAGAGAGTAGGTGCCTTCAAGCATTCTCTGAAAGACAGGTGATATTAAAACAAAACAAAACGTGGAAGCTGTCTGACACTGGCTAAAAGACCTCTTCTTTAGTGGTCTGATACCAAGACCACATTTCTGCATGACTACTCCAGCGAGCACTGCTCTTGAAGGAGAGGTCTCTGATTAGCAATTTGATCTGACCTAGTCCTAAACATTAGCTTGGATTCAATATCTATGAAGCATTGTTTTTAATTTCTCTAAGACATTTCTCACTGGCCACCCAGGATCTAAGTATTAATCAGCATGGTGTGAGTGGGGGTGTGTTTTCTTTAGGTTTTAGCTTTCTATAGAATACTCACTTGGACCTGGTGAAGATACTAATTAATACCTAACACACATACCCGTACAACTCTAATGATAAACCTATGAGGTAGATACCTATTGACTCTTTCACTGCTGAAACAGAAGTCCAGAAAGATTAAGTAAATTTCATAGGGCCACACAATATGTCAGTAGCAAAGCAGAAAATACAATGTAGACTGCAACCAAACTGATTAGCTTCCCTGCAAAGCCTTCTCTTCACCCTCTTCTGTTTATTTTAGTGACTAGCATGACTCAGCCCCTCAAGTCTAGAGATTAACATCCACAACTCCTCTTTTACTCATCCAGTTGATCACTGAGTCCTGTGAATTCTACCTCCTAAATGTCTTTTCTCTTCATTCTTGTTAATTAGTTCCTCTCTGATTGAAATTAGTTCCTCTCTAACTGCTGTATTGTTGCAGTCACTTCCTTTTTTGTTCTTCTTGCGTATCTCTTTTCTCCAATCAGATACAGCATCCCTAAGAGTTAGCTTCAAAATACATAACTTCACATCCCAGCTTAAAACCTGCTGTGGTTCCCTGCTCTCTACAGAGTAGGTCCAGACTCCTTCACATAAACACTGTGCAACTTCCGTTTTTAGCCAGGATGCCCACACTCCAAAGTATGCTCTTTGTTCCAAGTCCAGACTTTGCTTTTTCCTCCCTCTTTGCTTTTGCATGAGTTGCCCTCTCTACCTGGTATGGCCTTCCCTTCTTGGCCTGAAAAACTCCTATAGTTCAGGAACCCGAATTTACCTCCTCTGATTTTTTTTTTGACATTATAGTAGTATTAGTGGCTCCTTTTTTATTATGGAAACATTTTGACCACACCTCTGTTACAGCACCTATCATTATTGTTTTAGGATTATTTCTCTTCCCCCCTAGATTGAAGGGCACACACCATCAGTGACTCATCTTTGTATCCCGGAGCCCAGCACAGTGTGCATAGGAGCTGTTCACTAGGAATTGGTGAAAGGCAAGGAGGAGGGACAGACTGAACCAAGGACAGCAGGACCAGTAGTTTCATTGCTCAGTGAGTTCAGGACACTGTGTGAGGCTTAGTGCTTCAGCTTATATCTAACTGAAGCAAGATGGTAGAACATTTTTCCAAAGCAAGTTCATTTTCTACCCAAGAGGATGAAGGGAGAGAAGGCTGAAGGAAGAGGGGGCAAAAGCTGAGACTTTCTGTCCTTCAGGGACTCTTTCCTGTGGGCTAAGGTAACACATTTACTAGCTTCAGAAACATCTCAGCTGATGTCCCCCAGCAAAAAAGGGGAAAAGGGAAACTAGGCCGGAATTTGGTTAGGATTTATAAGGAGAACAGCATGACCACTCCAGACGGATTATAAAAATGCTTCACCACTAACTCCACCAAACCCTCCTGCTGTAAACAGCTCTAATGCTAATGCCTACCCTCAGAAACTTGCTGTCTGTCCCTTTGGGGTGTTCTTAAAATAAGCTGGAAAGAACAGAGGTAAAAATGCTGGAGTGTTTCCTCCACACTGGAAAGGAGAGGTGAGTCATATCATTGTGATTGGTGTTTTAAGTATATTTTTATTGTTATTTTAAATGGCATTCAAGTTTAGCTTCAAGTTCAACAGCAGTCTTAGCCTACTTCCTCCCACACAAATACTCCTGCCAGTAAATAGACACTCTTAAATAAAACAGTGCCTGCAAGAACCTTCTGACCCATTGAAATTAGTCCTGCCCCGCCTTCACAGGTGGATTCGTCCCTCTCTGGGTGTAGAGCAGCGTTTAAGGGTGACATTCGGGCACGCAGGAGGTGTGGCGGGGGGCGGAGAATGCAGGGTCACTGTGGGTCAGGGGCGGGTGTGAGTGCAGGCGCGTTGGGAGAGCCCTGGGCGCCCCGGAAAGTCCGAAGGCGGGCGGCGGGGCTGGCGGGCGGACGTGAGGCGGCGACGGCCGGCCTTGCGCCCAGGCCCTGCGCTGCCGACTGCTGTCCTGGCTGCGCAGCTCCCCAGCAGGCGCGGGGCTCAGGTCGCGCCTTCCGTTAGCTCTCAGCTTGTGCGCCTGAGTCTCCTCTGCTTGCGGTTTCTGGTCGGATCCCAGCTGGCCCAGACTTGCTCTGAAGTAGGAGGAACCGCTGTCGAGCGAAAAGTGCACACCGGGTGATTGATGAACTCTTAATAGGACTAACCTCTCACGCCCCCCACCCTAGACACACACAGAGAAATCCTTCACCCCAGCCCCCCTCCAGTCCTCCTCGCGGGCGAGAGGGGACGGGGTTGCCAGCCGGTAGGGTGATTAACTGACCGTTTGTCTTTGCGAAAGTGCTCCAGGTGGATCAGGAGCATCAGCCCACCCTGCCTGCAGCCTGGCGGCTCACGGGGGCGCGGAGAACGCTCGCGGAGCGAGCCTGCGCATCACATTGAGGCGCGGACCTTTGTGCCTTGCCCTCCCTAGACCGCCCAGGAGGCGGCAGCTATTGTTCCCCGCGGGGGCCGGGGGCGCGCTGAAACGGGGTCCACGCCAGCCCCCTCTCCAGCGTGTCTTCAGGTCCAAGAACGGGTGGGGCTTCCTTTGTGTGTTCTCTACCAGGGGCAGGGATGGCATCGTTGCTGCCCCAAGAGGTAGCCGAGGGTGGGTGAGGGACGCTGGTACCAGCTCCCTAGAGCTCAGTTCACCGGACCTACTCTTCCCCTCGGCCCTGGCAGAGGAGGTGGGTAGGGGTATGGTATATGTAGGGCAGCACTGTGAACAATGGAGCCATCAGAAGGCCTTCCCCCAGCCTCCTCACCAACCACGGACACTCCTGGCCCAACAAGCCCTCCCGACGTGGTTTTGAGCCCTGCTTCCCAGATAAAAACACTATCTGTACCGGAACTCTTCATGAATTCTGGCTTAAATTAGGATTTAAATTCTTCTGGCCCTTACTAATGTTAAAACTCAGCTTTTATGATTCTCCAGATATTATTCTTTCTTTAAAATAATCCGGACTAGCTACAGGAGCCAATCAAGACATTTTGCCCAAGATCTAGGACAGGAAGACTCATGCAATAGCTCCTGCCTTACAGATCTGGGGACCCTTCACCCACCTCTGTTATTGCAAATGATTGGACATTCATCTCCCTTGGCTCTTCCCTCATGTGTGGAAATATTTTGTTCACTCTGTTTCATGCTGGACCTGACCTGAAGATGGGCCCTTATATTGTCTTTGCACTTTCCAACTTGCCAAGGTGGGTGTGAAACCTGGGAAAAGTTTTTAGGAATAGGCTTTAGGCTAGGTACCTAAATCCATTTGTTTTCAACCTTGGACTCCAAAGATAAGGGTTTTTGTAGCTGGAATAGAAAACAGGGAACAGGGTCAGGCTCGGTGGCTCATGCCTGTAATCCCAGCACTTTGGGAAGCTGAGGTGGCTGAATCACAAGGCCAAGAGATCGAGACCACCCTGGCCAACAAGGTGAAACCCCATCTCTACTAAAAAGTACAACAATTAGCTTGGCATGGTGGTGCACGTCTGTAGTTGTAGCTACTCAGGAGGCTGAGGCAGGAGAATCGCTTGAACCTGGGAGGTGGAAGTTGCAGAGAGCTGAGATTGTGCCACTGCACTCCAGCCTGGTGACAGAGCAAGACTCCATCTCAAAACAAAAGAAAACAAAACAGGGAACAATGAGAACGGAGAACTAACATTTCATCCTCTGTGATAATCTTCATCATTCACCATCTTTCCTCTTCAGCATCACCAGTGCAGGAAATGCAGAGGACTTATATATCCAGTCTTTCTTCTTTCTATCCAGGCCTTCTGCAAGAGAGATCTAAGAACCAGCTCTCCAAGATGGTAAGGGCTTGGCTAGTGACAACCCAGTCTCAGCTCTCAGTGCCCAAGTGTCTAGAAATAGGCCCACTCACCCAGGCTCTACATATATACTCTCTCTGGGAAGTTGCAGTGCTTTGAAGTGATCAGGCCATAGGCCTGTGAAGACTGGGGTTTTCCATCTCTCTTCCTGCCTACTCACAAACTTCTGTTCTTCCTATTCTTTTCTTTCAGTTTCTAAAAGAAGGACCAAAGTAATGTCAAGAACTCCTAGATGAAGAGGACCTTCCTTAGACCTATAACAGATTCACTACCGACTTCAGAAGGAAGTTTCAGCTAATTCTCAGGAAAAGGTCAAAACAGGCCTGTGACTGTCCCTGGAATACTGAAGGTATAAACAAGCTTCTGGCTGCCCCAGGTCAAGCAGAGGAACACTTTTTATTAGAATGAAGGGTTACTTCTTTGTTATTCAAACACACACCCACACACATCCTCTTTAGTCTCCCTAATGAAAGACCTCAACAGATGGAGAGCCTGAGCTCCTAAGCCCGCAGGCTGAGAAGATGCACTTCACTCAAGGGCCAGTGGGCTGGTACAAACTGGGGAAGGGAGAAGGGACACAGGCAGCTAGTATAGGTAATCACTATCTTTTAATACTCCTAACACATAGAAATTCAAAAAATCTTGTTCAGCAAGGTTAGCAGCCTCTGGAGCCTCAGAAACTAATTTGGCTGATGTGTCTCTGATAGGGAGCTTAGGGCTGCACCAAGGGAAACGTACTCCTTCTATGTTCTCTCCTCTCTCTCATTTGAAAGCCTATACAAAGAAATGGTACAAATGGATGGTTAACTTAATGATTCCACCAGAGGCAGATTTTTCTCTGTCAGGTCCGCAGATGAGGCGGAGGTCTGAAAGCCAGGAGGCAGAATATGTCCTTAATCGCCCTTTCTGACCTGCTTACCAGTGGCCAAGGCTACTCTTCAGGTCTTTCTTCTGCCACTTCCCCATCCCTCCGGACTAGCCCAGTTGGGTGTCAGCACTTCACTCCTGGCTGGATCCTGAGTTTTTCCGCAGAGAAAGCTCTCACTGTCTGCATCTCCTTCCCCACCCCCACCTCCCATTTTGCAGCTGGCCACTACGGCTGCCTCCCAGCTATCCTGCCTTAATTCCCATTTGATTGCCTGGACAGAGCCACCAAGAATGTCCAGACTACCACCCCTCATCCATGGGCCTGAGCTCCTGCCTAGACCCCTTTCTTCAGACCTCAGAAGGCCTCACAATCTCCCTGATTCCCACCTTCCCCAAAGCTGCTTTTATAGGGAAAAAGCAGAGCTGGCTGAGGCCTGAGACAGGCACTTTTTCTCCTTGGGCAAATAAGGTAGACCCTCCCTGAGAACAGTGCCAGAGAGGCCTAGCCCAAGCTCCCTTTACAAGGCCTCCCCCGTCACGGAACCCATGGGAAAACCTGGCACACAATGGCTCGGCTGCTCCTGGCACCCTCAACCCAGCACCCGGCGGCAAGGCCTGAAGCAGTCTCGTGGTCTTGGTGCGCTCCTTTTGCCCCCCCCCCACCCTTCACGAGCACCCGTCCCGGGAAAGAGACCCTGGCAAGGGTAGAGGTTGCCTCCCCCAAAGGGCTCTGTTGCGGAGGCCTCCCCTCCCCCATCCTCTTGTTTCTCTGCTTCTGAGACCCGGGAGGGAGGCAGCAGGCGCCTCCGCCGCCGCTAGAGCAGCTATTGTGACCTTCCCTTGCAGAGCGGGAACCCAGCCTAGTGTACAGCCGGCGGTGGCGGGGGAGGAGGCGACTGTGTGTGCAAATCTCAGGCGCAGAGGGGGACACTGGGAAATAAACGTTTGCAACCTCCGGCAGTTGGGCCCTTCTGAGGGCGTTTGGTTGTGTTTAGACTCGGGTGCTTTCTAACACTAATTGCAGGCTCAAGAGGAGCGGAATTTATTGCGAAGGCTAAGGCGGCATGTTTATAATTTATGAAGTTTTAAATGGCTGTGCCGCGGGCCCCAGCTCTCTCTTGGGCTGGCAGCCACGCGAAACGCGCCCTCCCATGGCTCGCCGCCACCCCCACCAGTGCCCCTCAGATGAGTCTCACGCCAATGGCAGGAACAGATTCGAGCCATTCTTAGAAGTCTCGGGAACCTCCAAAGGTGGGAGAAGGCGGCGGATTTGGTCTAAGCCCCCACAGCCCACTCGAGTGGAGGGCCTCGGGGAAGGCTGCGGCTGTCTGGAGAGAGAGCCCCAGATCCCGCACTTCCTTGGAGCCTGAGTGTGAGAGGAAGCTGATGTCAGCCGGGCTAGACACAGTTTAAAGTCTAATCCATGAAACCCTAAGCCGCAAATGACACTTGGGGCTTTGCAGACACCCGCAGACTCAGCAGATACTCCTGCGGTAACACACTGTGCTGGAAAACGCCTGGAGCCGTGATACATTATGTATTTTTATTATTATTTATGGTAGGAAGAGGAGATGAGGGAAAACTGGGCTGAATCTAAGCAGCCTGACAATTCAGCTATTTAATATTTAGCCAGTTAAGAAAGGTGGTTGTAACCCTGAAAGGCAGTGAGCTCTTCTTTAATTTCTCTAATAGCTTAAAAAATAATTTCTTACAATTAGAAATTCTGCCTATGGATGCAAATTTCATAGAAAACAATGTTAAGCCTTGAAAATGGGTAAAATATGCCTTCGATTGAAGTCATTTATTCTGTTGATACACTTCTACAACATATATATTTTAAACCTGCTCAGATAAAGTGAAATTTAGCAAAAGGATATCCCCTCCCACCCCCAATCTAACATGCCATTTTAAAAACAGCACAAAGGAACAAGGAAACTAAATATTATTTTGAGCCATCATTACTTAGCGAAATACAAACATCCAAATAGAAACGATTGTTGTTCCACCAGAAGATGAGAAGTTAAATTATTTCCACACAATAGGAATTTCACCTCATGTCATCAGGGATGTAGTGGGAGTTGCATTATTTGTCAAACCAAATAGAGATGCGTGGGCTGACTTTGCTGAAATACAAAAGAATTGAACCTTATCTGAAGGCTTTTCTAAGTGGCCCCTCTCATAGAAGCAGGAAAGTTGTCCACCCCTAGCAGAAGCCATGTTAATATTTACAAAATGGTTATAAATCCTTGAGGACATTTTTGCCCATTTTGTACAAAGAAACAGGAGTAAACAAGGTGTTCATATACTTGTTATGTTTCATTTATGAAACTGTTTTTTCTTTACATCATGGGGAATGTTTGTTTTCTTTAGAAATGAACTAATGATCACTACAAAGGAAGAATTCATGACAGCATTTCCTAGAGAAAAGGCTTAGGTGCGCATCTCCAAATGACGGTTTCTTTTTCTACACCTTAGCTTTTTCATAGCTCAATTCTTTTTACAACTTCTTTTGTGTTTTTTCTTTGATTGTCAGTTTTCTTTCAAAGTTTATTTTTTATTACTTAATGCAGAAAAGTGAGCTCTGGCCTCCCCAATGTAAAAGTCGATTGTGTCTAGAAAGAGGGCAATAAAAAGAGCAAAGCAGGCGCTGCTTTGAAAAAGCCCTATCCAAATCATACTGCCTAGAACCTTTCTAGGTTTGCATCCTCATTTCCCCCTCTCCTAATTTCAATAGCTGGAAAGTAATCAAGTATCCCCAGAACCAATTTTTGCACTAGACTCCAAATAAATAAAATAACGTTTTCAAGTGTCAGTCTATTTCGGGGCCTTCCATGGGGATTGTGCGAGATAAAGGCATAGTGATCTGCTTGCAAGTGTGCATGATCAACACAGATACACTTCCAACTGAGAAATTTTTTTATTCTAAATATTTGTTCCAATAGTACCAGACAATTTGAAATCAATAAACTGTGGCAAGGGCTGTGGCTTTTGAGAAATGACTAACGTGTGTTGTGCCACACCACCGGGCATCCTGACTCTACCCATGAAGGACAATTTGCGGTCTTAATCCTTTACATCAACTACAAACACCAGCCACCGTTACGACTGTTCAAAACTACTCTTTCAACTAGTTCAAACCAAGGGGACTAAGGAGGTGAAATGTGGCCCCCACGGCCTGGAAGCGAATTCCTAAGCTCGGCTGGAGAAATCTACAAATATACACATAAATACATTCAGACAAGGATAAATAATCAGGGAAACGAAATGACTCGCTTCAAATAATAAATACAGATAGTTTAGTCCGATGCAATCATTACGGGACAGGAAGGAAAATATAAATTAAGGTCTCCGAAACTAAGCTAGACGCGGGCCAGGCCCAAGACTCTCCGGGCTCTGGTCCCTCTGCAGGGCGCGCCGCCGATGGGTCTCAGACTTACCTTTGGGACACCATTACCAGATTAGAGTCCCTCGGTCCGCAGTATGTGGCACTATCAGGTTTACAGGGAAGGATCCTTGCGGCTGATTTATGGCGAGTCACCCAAAGGAGGACAACCATGGAGGGGGAGGCCCGGTAGCCTGCGCCTCCACTGCTGGAGGCCTGAGACCCGGGAGGCGGCGGCGGGGTAAGAGCGGGGGAGGGGGTTCCCGAACTGCCCCGTGGGCCCCGCCCGCCACCCCACCACTACAGCAAGAGAGGTAATTGCGCCGCGAGTTCGGGCCGGCGGCGGCCGCTACAGATGCGTCAGTTTGGGAGCCTCCGGCAGTCGTCCCTGAGACGAGTGGTGGGCCGAGAGATCTGTGTAGGTGGGATGAGGGTCGCACGGTCCATGGTGATGGTTGCCTGGAATCTGCGCGGCGCAACTGTAGTCCACGCTGGCCGACGACGGGTGCGAGAGGTGGCCCAGGTTGAAGACCGGCCCGGACGCGGGCGCCATGGACTCGACGAAGTTGCCGCCCACGTACACCGGGCTGCCCTGCAGGTTGGCGCTGGCAAAGCCGCCGCCGTTACTTGCCATGGGGTGGGGCTCGAACTCGGGCGCCGCGTAGCGCTTTTGTTGTGGCAGGCAGCTGCTGAGCGGCGCCGTGTAGGCGGCCAGGCCGTACATATTGGGCTGTGATTTGGCGAAAGCCGGCGGCGAGGGCGCGTCGTAGGCCAGGCCGGGCACGGGCGGCAGCTGGCCGGAGTAGGCCACGTGGCCAGCGGCGCCGCCGAGCGGTGGGCTGCGCTCAGGGGACTGGCCGGCCGGCGAGTGCAGGATGCCCTTGGCCTTCTGGTCCTTCTTGTACTTCATACGCCGGTTCTGGAACCAGATCTTGATCTGGCGTTCCGTGAGATTCAGCAGGTTGGCCATCTCCACGCGGCGCGGCCGGCACAAGTAGCGGTTGAAGTGGAATTCCTTTTCCAACTCCACCAGCTGCGCGCTCGTGTACGCCGTGCGTACCCGCTTGGATGCTGGGCCTGGCGGGCTCTTGTCCTCGCAGCTCTCTCCTGGGCAGGAAGGGAAAGAGGGAGGGCGCTGAGCGAGGGGGTGGGTACCCTCAGGACTGAAGAGGGGTGCCTCCCTGGTTCTCTTTTCCTCCCCCCTCCTCCCACCTCCAATCCAGGCTGGGGTGGGGAAGGGCCTTTTGAGAGGTATGATTCCAAGGGGGATTCACCTAACTACCAATCCCCTAACCAGGCCTACCTATCAGTCGCACCTGAAACCTCCATCAGCCCTCTGAGATCCAGTTCACTCTGCCCACCCTCTCCCCTGCAGCCTAGTCTCTCATCCCACACCCACCCAAAGGCCATGAAAGAGTTTAATGAGAGACTAGGAACAGCTGGTAAGGCCTCCCTCTGTCAAAGAAGGGCCAGACCACTTTAAACACTCCTCCCAGCCTCTGCTGCCAGGGATGGGGTGTGGAGAAGGAAAGGAGGAGGAATTAGCTCCAGCCTGCCTTGCTGGCTTCCGAGCAAAGCCCCCACCAACCCCCAGCAAAGTATGGGGATGGAGATCTTGGCACTCACTGCAGCCCAACTGCACCCAAAGCCAGGGAGGTGATACCCCAAAAAATAAAAACAAACAAACAAACAAAACACTGCCTGGGTGTTTCAGGGAGTCCAAGGCCAGGCTAGAAGCATTTTGAGTATTCACAGTGCTAGGAGCAGCAGCCTCAACACTGGCTTTTACTACCCTGCCACCTCTCAGCTGCTTGTCCACTCCCTCCCAGGGAAGACAAATGGATTTCTCCTGGGAGGGAGGGCCTGAGCCTGCAGCTGAGGAGGGAGGGGCAGGAAAAGGAGCTTGCAGGCAGGATAATACCTTCCCCCTAGGAGCAACCCCAGAAAGCATCAGACAAACCAGAACCATGATAACATGCCACACCCCAGGCCCCAAACTTGCCCTGGATCTGGAAGCAAGTTCATCTTGAAGATAAATCACATCAGATAACACAAGGTCAGAAAATTTCAGTAACCAATCAGTCTAAGCAGAGAAAGGGGGCAGGCCTCAGAGCTCCTGGCCAGGCCTATCTTCTACATGCCATGGGTGGACCTAGAGAAGGCCCCAACTTGAGGGTCTCCCCTTCCAGTTAGAGAAATCCAAGGCTGGTCTTGTCTCCCAGAACATCTTCTCCTAATAGGACAGGCACCTCCCCATTATGGATTTGCTGGAGCAGGAGAATTGGGCTGAGGTGGGCCAAATAGAGACTCATGGTTATGCCTCACAGCCCCTAAAGCCAGACTGGTTGGACTCAAATTCACCACTTTGCAGTTTCATGATCTTGGGCAAGTTGCCTATCATCTCTAACAGTTTTCTTATCTGTAAAATGGGGATGGTGTCATATACCTACCTCAAAAGACTCTTTGAAAAATTAAATTAGATAATGCTTAGAAAGGATTTAGTATGTATGGTACTTTCTAAGACTTTAGGTTTTTTTTTTTTTTTTTTTTTTTTTTTGAGACAGAGTTTTGCTCTTGTTGCCCACCCTGGAATGCAATGGCACGATCTTGGCTCACAGCAACCTCCACCTCCTGGGTTCAAGCGATTCTCCTGCCTCAGCCTCCCAAGAAGCTGGGATTACAGGCATGTGCCACCACACTCAGCTAATTTTTTATTTTTAATAGAGACAGGGTTTCTCCATGTTGGTCAGGCTGGTCTCGAACTCCTGACCTCAGGTGGTCTGCCCACCTAGGCCTCCCAAAGTGCTGGGATTACAGGCGTGAGCCATCATGCTTGGCCAAGACTTTACGTTTTATGAGTTTAAGGGAATGAGATTCATGTGATACAGGCTATATAACCACCTAGGCTTGGGGATTATACCTATCTTCAAGTCTTGAAGACATGTTGGGTGGAAGAGGGAACAGAGTTATGATTAGCAGCCCAGGAAAACAGATATGCCCACCACATAAGGAAGCACTCTCTATTAATAGCTATAAGACCTGTCCAGCAATAGCACCTGCAGCCTGGAATGGAAGTGAGCACCCTGTCACTGCAAGGGCATAACACCAATCAGGAACGCTAAAAAGGAAAAACATTTTGATATTAGTAGGTGTTTAGACATATAACCTCCAAGGTTGCATTTCCAGCCTTGACTCAGGCTTCCTTGGGTCAGTCTGGAGGGGGCTTGGTCTGGGGGTGAGCCACCTCAGAGAGCTACCTGCAGTGGCACAGCTGTTCTTCTGCTTGGAGTTCTGTCGAGACTCTTTCATCCAGGGGAAGATCTGCTTGCTGATGGTGGCTGAGGAGCTAGAAGCATTGGGCCCACCTTTGGGCTTCTTGGCAGGCACTCCACCTCCAGGATTGGTGGGTGAAGATGGGGGCAGGGTCGGTGGTGGAGGAGGGGGTTGTGGTGGCTGCTGCTCTGAGTTCAGACCAGGAGGCTGGCTGCCACCACCCGTACCCTGGCTGTTCCCAGTGCCAGGCCGCATGCAGCTGCCATTGAGTTCAGCTCCTTTGTGGGCTGGGGCTCTCAGAGGGGCAGAGCTCTGGATGGAGCAGGCAGAACCTGGATAGTCAGTGTCCAGGGAGTTGGCAGCAGCAGGGGGCGGGTAGGGCTGGTGGGGGGTGCTGTAGCCATAAGTGTCAGTGGTTTTGCTGTAGCCATAGCCTCCGAACAGTCCTGGGTTTTCATAGTAAGCAGCCTTCTGCATTGTGCACTCAGAAAGCTCCAGGGCCTGCTGACCCTGCTCAAATAACATTGACTACCACTGTGTTCTTCACTGACACTTCCAATGCCTGCTGAATCCTGAGAAAGCTGGACAAGCCCCCAGGCTCCAGGTGACCTGTCAGAAGAAAAGCGAGAGGCCCCAGAGGGAGCATCATTGGCAAGACCAGTCAATATAGAAGGACTAGCCCATGCTCTCTGCTTCCCACCCACTTCATGGTGGGGAGATTGGCAAGGTGCTGGATCTGAGTTTATTTACTTATCTGTTTATTTACTGACACAGTGTCTTGCTCTGTTGCCCAGGCTGGAGTGCAGTGGCATGAACATGGCTCACTGCAGCCTCAATTTACTGGGCTCAAGCAATCCTCCCACTTCAGCCTAGTATTAATAGCTATTTCAGAGTATTTTAGAGTCCCAGCTACTGCAGAGTAGCTAGGACTACAGGCTCACACCATGCCTGGCTAATTTCTTATGTTTTATTTTGTTTTGATGGAGTTTCGCTCTTGTTGACCAGGCTGGAGTGCAGTGCCATGATCTCAGCTCACTGCAACCTCCACCTCCTGGGTTCCAGCAATTCTCCTGCCTTGGCTTCCTGAATAGCTGAGATTACAGGTGCCCACTACCAAGCTTGGCTAATTTTTTTTGTATTTTTAATAGAGGCAGGGCTTTGCCATGTTGGTCTGGTTGTTCTCAAACTTCTGACCTCAGGTGATCCACCCACCTAGGCCTCCCTAAGTGCTGGGATTACAGTCGTGAGCCACCACGCCTGGATCTTAGAGACAGGGTCTCATTATGTTTATTTAGGTTGGTTTTGAGTTACTGGGTTCATGTGATCCTCCCATCTTAGTCCCCCAAAGTGTTGGAATTACAGGCATGAGCCACTGTGACTGGCAGATTTTATGAAGTTCAACTTACTTGAACCTCTGGAAAAGTCAGAAGGAATTTTTCCTGAATGTAAGAAAAGATGTTTCTTTCTTTTTTGCTAAACTCTAGCTGAGGAAAGGGGCTTCCCCCACCTACAGATACAGTTTACTTTCTTCAAGATTGTCCATTTAGCCTTTATACTGTGTGGAAAAGCACTTATAGCCTCAAACATTTTATTGGCTGATTCTCCCACTAGACTGTAAGCTCCTTGCAGGCAAGGGCTGTGTCATTTGTCTGTATATTCCTGCATGTAGTTAGTGCAATAAATGTTTGTTGAATATGTGAATGAATAAGTGAATCAATCAGTCAATCATTGGGTCAGCACAAAATTTTGATGGGAAATGAAATTCCTATAACACAATCAGAACAGCCAGAACATTAAAAAAAAAAAAAAAAGTGTCTCCCCCACCTGGTTTCAAAATCACAGCATCCTTCATGAAAGTTCACATAGTTCACTTAGCGATGGCAGGGTGAAAGTCAGCTGAGTTAGCTCTATGGATCAGCAGTGTGAAATCTACAATGTAGAAAACTAGGAGATAAAAACCAAGAAGAGGACTTACAGACTTCCAGATTCATTTTGAGGCTAGAAAATGTTTTTTCTCTTTGATCTATATTTTTCTAGACCTTTTACTTTTGACCTTCTACTACTTTTTAATGGATACTATTGGAAATGGGCAAAGACATCTAGAATTTGAAATGCGTGGAAATGCATGGGTGAATAGAGAATGCTTTATAAATTTATCATTTTTGCCTTGAATCTATTGTATAATAGATATTATTATTGACCTCTGCTCTGGATAATCTATTCTACTCCACCTCCCACCCAAACCACAACCAATGAGAGAACCTTTCATGACATGATGAATGGACCCAGAATTAGAAGAAGAAAAAAAGCTAAGAAAAATTCTACCCCTTTTGTATGCCCTTCTTGATGGGAGTTTCCTTTCTCACCCTCCCTCCCTACTTCTTCTGAAAGGCTCCTAAAGAGTTAAAGTATAACTAATACCATTGAATCACTTTTGTCTGTTTGATAAAGAAAACTCATAGGTCAGCTCCCTGGTCTCAATTCTTGATCTGTCTTTCAGGCAACTTTCCTTCCTAGAAACTCTCCCTGGCTTCCATCCTGGTCATCATGATGGACCACATCATCTAGACAGCTTATGTAGCCTAATGGATTTGTCCACCGATACCAACATCATTCACTTGTTTTTCCCTCCACCTTCACCAAAGAGCCTAATCTAATTTTTAAAATTCTCCTAATTAGTCTTTGTTTGGTAGGTAGTTTTGTTGCCCATTTTTTGTTTGTTTGTTTGTTTTAGAATATAAGTGAGTATGCCATTTGTCTTGATGAGGACAGGGCTTTAATACCAAGATATTATGTTGTAGGAATTGTTTCCATTAGTGTTCCTAAATGTAGGTAGTTAGGATATCTACTTAACAAAACTAGACTTAATCTTTCTTTTGATTAATTTTATGTATCATTCTCTGTTAAATGTTACTGAATATCAAATGGACAGCTAAGTCTTCAATCTGTGACTAATATTCACATATGTTTTCCCCCCTGCTAAAGAAAGAGGCACTCTGGATTTGATTACGTTTCAGGCTTTTCTGGTATCCTGCTTCTAGTCTTAACCTTCTGGAGGCCTAATGGTCACATCGGACACTCAGACCACCAGAACATTCTGCTTCTGTCTGCCATTTACAACTAGGGAAGCAAAACATCCCCACTCCTGCCTCCCAGGTTGACAAAGTTTATCTAGATAGGTGAACCAGTCACATTGAAATAGCTTATTTAGGAACTGACCAGTTCTTCTGAGACAGAAGGCTTTACATATATATTTGCTTCTATGGCATATTCTTAGAAAAAGTTCTGTGTACAGCCCTCAAAAGTACAAATATTGGGCAGCTTCCTGAAAAACCAGAGTCTGTTTTCCTGACTGTTCACATTGTCTTAAGAAATTTCCCACTC
Source organism: Cacajao melanocephalus (assembly GCA_963573385.1). Taxonomy (NCBI): domain Eukaryota; kingdom Metazoa; phylum Chordata; class Mammalia; order Primates; family Pitheciidae; genus Cacajao; species Cacajao melanocephalus. The sequence goes on from CAUYLG010057375.1 coordinate 31,570, forward strand.
AATGCCAATCCACTACCTTAATGTCCATTTCCCCAAAAGCAAGAGCCAGTGGTGGTGCTGTCCTTACTGGAAATGGCTTTGCAGTCCCCCCAAAATACAGCTTCCCAAAAAAGTAATCCCTCCTAAAACAAAACCTGAGAATATAGTTACAAAACTGGTAAAAAGGCTTATTTCTTTTCAGAAATCCCTACTCCTTGTGAACTCTGCTTGAACCTAAAAAGCAGGAACGGGTCATAAATCACTTGGACAATGGTCAACTGTTCAGTGGCTCATCTTTTCGATCACCCCCTCACCCTTTTTTTAAAAGCCTTTCTTTTCTTGCCCTTTGGTACCTTTGCTCATTTGGGCTCCAAGACCAAAATGCCTTGGGGTGAAGATGAGCCAGTGTGGGGGAGGAGTGGGTAGAGCAGGGCCACCTTATTTCTTCCAAGTCCTCAGCTGCTTTTTCCTCTCCCTCCTCCACTCCTCCACGCTCTAACCCGGGGAACTGGCCAGGGCAGCCTCCCCAAACCCTGCTGGCGCCGTCCCCTGCTCCTCCTGGGAAAGAGGTGCCAAATAGGTCTGGCTTGCCCTTTCTTGCGGTGATGGGAAATTGCCCAACTCAGCTTGGAGGCCCAACCGCAGGCCCGGAATACAGGGCCAAACGGTCTTTCCCTGGAAAGATGGTATTCTCTGAGCGGCCACCGTCCGCTCCCCCGGCCCCGCCGGCCTACCGCGCCCGCTGCGTTTCCAAAGCAGCCAAGCCCTGATACTTGCTCACCGCACTTAATTCTACCAGAGATCAATACCTAATATGATACCGAATAAATAAAAGGCGCTCACAGCGACCAGGGGACGGGGTTATTAAGCAGCTGGAGCTCTCACGGTGCATATCAATGCACCTGTCATTGTGGTTTGTAGCAAAATTTATGACTGCGACCACGGCGGCAGTAAACGCTTCAGTAAGGAATGAAAAGAAAAACACTTCCCAAGGCCCGGCACTTTTCAGAAGTGGAAAGCAGGCTCCGCGTAGGAGGCAGCGCAGCAAAAGAATTCCCTACTCCGCACTTTTCTCGCTCGCGCTCGCGTACCCTGCGAGCAGCGGAATTATATAAAGCGACAGGCGCCTGCCTCTGCTAGCAGCTCTGCTCCGAGGCCGAGAAGGGATGAACGCACGCAGCCTCGCCGGGGATCAAAAATCTGCTGCCCGCAGTGGCCTCAGACGCCAGGAGGCTCGTCCGACTCTCGGAGGCCGGCTCAGCGCTTGCTCCTGTGCCCGTGGCAGTGGAAAGGCTGAGGGTGCTTGGGAAGGGCAGGGGCGCCAGGCGCCAAGCTGTGGCTACAATCATCGTAAATCACTGACGGGCAGAGTCAGGCCATGCAAGTTGAAAGAGAGGGGGAAGGCGATGGAGGTTGCGGTCAGTTTCTCTCAAAATCCGCTGGGCTCAAGTAGATCTCAGCGCCTCTCCCTGTTTTGCCTAAACCAGGGTCAGAAGCCCACGGATCTTTCTGGCGGCCAAGACTTTTGCTGAGCATCCCCATGCATTCACTGGAACCGAGAAACGATTCTCCCCTTCCTGTTGGCTTTGCTACTTCGGGATTCGAAACCGCTGGTTTTCGGGTTTGACCGAAAGGGGACTTTACGTTCTGCCCAAGTTCTCCTGATCTCTAAGCTTGAGCCTCTTTTGCTCTATGAGAAGCCCTGGATGCGCCTTCTAAATCACTCTTGTTTAGCCCAGATAACTTAACACTGTAATGCACCCTGTATGTAAGGCACTGGGCTTGCCCCATTAAAGCGCCATAAATTTGAAGGCCAATAATCGGTTTTCATGTAACGGGCGGCAGTTCTTACTGAAGTGACCCACTTCAAAGCTGCCCTTTGTTCTATGTCTTGATGTATGGATTTTGAGATGGCTACCTTGAGTTGCAGGACAGATGGAAATGTAGTGGAAATTTTTTAAATGATGCCCACTCACCACGATTATGTATGTGTGTGTTTTCTTGAATTTTGTCTTTAACTCTTTTTTGTAGGCTCTTCAGGTTTCTTTTGATATCTGTGGAGGCGGATCTGGAACAAAATGGAAAACTCTCAGTAGCAGCCGGTTCTGCTTACAAACACTTACATATTGAAGGGCTTTTCCCACTTTAACGGTGTCACAGTCAATATTGCTATTGTATACGGTACCGTGGCCATCCAGACGCCTTCTCCCCAGCAGAAAGCAGACTCAGTTGGCTCCTAGGGAGCAAGGGCCACTTTAATGACAAAATCCATGGCTGGATGGGGGAGGGAAGAGCCCGGACCTGAGGAAAGCAGCCAGACCCTCTAGCCAGGGGGTGAGCCAAGTGGGTCAGAGGTGCAGGGAAGCTAATCTGCTCTCCTCCTGCCCCCACCAAACTCTAAATGCTCCTCCAGGTCCCAATCCTGGAGGCCAAACATCCTTCTAAGGGCAGAAGAGAGAATAAAGGTGGGGTTTGGCAGGGGACGCTGCAGCCTAGGGCACCAGGAAAGGACGGTAAATAGGCCTGGGTGGATTCTGGTCAGGGGCTGCTCTACAGAGCCTCAGTGAAGAGGGTGCTAGTTCCTGGTTTGTACATTAAATATTTGATGCTTTCCCTGAGTTTATTTATTCCGGTAAGTATCTACCACACTCTTGGCCCTGGGCTGCCCACTTCTGGGTCAGGATCAGACTGCAAATCGCCTAAGAAACAAACATCCTTTCCACCCACACCCAAAGCCACAGACCAAGCTCCCCCACCACTGTCACCACTCAGCGGGTGCCCACCCCCATCAGGTGAAATAAGAGAGACAGAGTCCTGCTCTTGCATCTGCCCTGTGCAATTTGTCGACTCAGTAGTTTGCAAACACCAAACTACACCCGGGAAAGCCTCACACAAAGCGTTCCCGGCGCTTCTAAAGACTAGAGCGCGCAGCCATAAGCCTTTGAAGTGACCTTTGGCTCGCACCGCAATAACTCACCCCTTAATGAACACCCAACAGAAGCGCCTCGAAGAGATCCCAGCCCGGTAGGGCTCCTAACTTCGCGCTGCGGCTTCAGCTTCCCAGCCAGCCCCGACCCAGGGGGACACGCCACTCCCCCTCCCCTTTCCCCCAAGCCCTTTTGGCTGAGCCGGGCCCTGAGAGTGTTGCGGAGGAGGTGCCAGGTACCAGGGCTCTCAAGCCAGCTGGTTCTGAAGCTGCTTTATATAATACATTCACGTGGGCGGACGTCAACTTTCGCCGCTTGATTATGTTTATTTATTTATTTTTTTAAAAAGAGTTCTTTAGAAGTAGGAGCATCCCCTCAAAAAAAGAGCTAAGTTGGGAGGTCACCTGGGGCCGCCATCCCCTTATGCCTCTAGCTAGATTTTGTTTTTCCAGCCACGGAGGAACAGGGTAAGTTTGCGCCTGAGCGTCCGGGGTGCGCGGTGCGCTGTAAGCTGTTGGCACAGGAGCCTTGGGAAGGAGAAAGGAAAGAAGACCCCAAGTTGACTAAAGTTGGGCCACTAGAAAAGCCTTCAGCACCTTCTCCCACGCTCCCTACCCTGCCTACCCACCATCCCACGCGGGCCCAACTTTGTCTCCTTGCTTGCCCAGAATCTCAGCCTTAATCGGGCTGGCTGTGGGCTTCCAGTACTGGTGCCATTTTTGGAGCCAAAAACCGGGAGAGCAGGAGCTAGCCGCATCGGCGAGCTGTCAAGGAAGAGCTGAGTCCAAGCGGCCCCAATCCTACACCTCATCCCTCAGCAGCACCCCAGGAAAACTCTTTAGGATAGGGCCAGCATGGAGCCTTGGTGGGGATTATTGAAAATTTCGGGGGAAGTTATAAGTGAGTGCTCCATGGGGCCAAATGAAATGCTGCTCGCAGTAATTGGATTCAGCTGACTAATCTGGCAGGCGCGCAGCTTCAAGGCAGCTAGCAAAGAAAAATGTCCAGCGACTTTAAGTTCTGATGGAGCCAAGCGCAGGCAATTGACAAAACAACTTTACTGCTCTCTTTTGATGGCGAAGCGCCTGGAAGTCGGTTCCTGTCCTGCTAGGGCCTGTCCCAACCTAAGCTAAGGGAGTCCTCCTTGCTTTTGAGGTTCCTTCCCCACAGAGGTCCAGTTGGGTCTGGCCCAGTGGCATTCCCATGAGCATGGAACCACTCACTGGAGCTCATGGAGCTGCTCACTCCATCCCTGGCCCGGAATGACCAGGGATGGGTTGTCTTCTCCTCTCCCAGCCAGGAGTCATAGGGAGCAAGTAAACAAAAGGAGAGATGGGATTCGGGAACCAATATATGATTTAGCGTTCATTCAGGGTTCCTTGGGGAGAAAGACTCAGAAACCCTAAACCTTTTCTCTGCCACTATGCAATCAAAAGCTTAGATTGGTAAAGGGAAGTGTGGAGAAACCTCTCAAACTCTTCTGGGTAGTTTGGGGGTTCTCTCAAATGTGGGAGGGGGAGCACAGTAGCATTTTAATCCCCCAAGAAAAAAATTAAGCCAACAGCAAGAGGTAAAGCCTGAGTGTGGAGCTGCTACCGGAACAATGCAGGGAGCTGGCTGGCCACTGAGTTTATTTTAAATTCATATAAATCAACCCGACTGTACCCAGCTCAGCAGCCGAAGACACACAATTAATATGACGCTCCATCTTACTTTGGCAGTGACCACGTAAAAAAGTTTTTTTTTAATTTCTTTTTCAGTCCATTCTCCCAGCTGCACATTTAGCCCCCAAATATTTCCTCCAGCCCCCAATCACCTCACCAGATCCCCTCCTTAAACTGCTACTACCACCCCCAATGCTGCCGGCCACCCTCCAAGCCTGGAAAGGTAGTGTCCTCCTAACCCTTTGGTAGGCGGGGAACGTCCCCACAAAGCGCGCCTTGTTACGATTAATCACCGTCCTCGATGTATATGTAGCAGTGTATCTAGGTCTACGCGGGCTGCCTCACCAATTGGCAATAATCAAGATCACAGATTACACAAAATAAATCATATTTAGTATCCCGCTCAGGGCAGCAAGCAGCCCCGTGCCCAAAGATTTCCATTTTGTCATGCAATTGCTTACCTGGATCCCAATTTATCATAAACCTGGTGTCCTCGGCCTCAGAGTGGGCGCCAGTGGGGGGCAGAGCTAGCCTTCCCCCTTTGTCTGCAGACAACACTGTCCCAACCCTGGTCTTGCGCGCTTGCAGACGCGGCCATATACTCGAGCACACGGAATTCCCGGTAGAACGGAACCAGGCTGAGGTTCAACTACCAATAAACGCAGGAGGAATGAGTTCTTAGTCCCCGAGCTGGCTTCGCCTGCGCTGCGCGCCCATCGGTCCACCCGCCCGCCCGCCCGTCCGCTCTAGGGCCCAGAGCGGCGGCCACCCGCGCCCCCACCCACTCCTGGGTTTCTGCCCAGCCCTCCCAGGCCCCCCAGAGCTTGGGGTTTGTTTTGCTTGCGGAACGTGGTCCTTTCTGGATTTGGAGAGAGCCCCGGAAACCCCCTCAAAGTCGGGAAATACAGACGCTGCCTTCAAATGCAAGCATATTTGTTCACGTGACCCCGAGGGAAGATTGTACTGATTGAGGCTGAAACTTTCACGCCACCCAGCCCCGGAGCGCAGCCAGGCCTGGGGGCTGGAAGGGAGGCACAGGAGGCTTGGGACCTGGGCCCCTTCCCTGGGGCAGACGCGGATGGGTGTGGGGCTGAAGGAAAGAACTCATTCTCGCAGATACTGGCCGACTCAGTCTAGGCCTGGACGCCCGCAGTGGGTTGGGGGCTTTGAGAGTCTCTCCCCACAACGACCTCTGACCCTGGCTGGGCCTTCCGCCAGACTGGTCCGGGAGTTGGAAATTTTAGAGACTGCCTCTCTTAGAGGCGTCTCTGGAGACGGCTGTGGAGCAGCAGAGGCTCAGGGTACCCGTAGCTCCCCGGCCCCGCGGAGTACTCCGCATCTGCACGGACCCTGGCAAGGCGGCCTCCCCGCCTCCTAGGCCGACGCCCCGCTCTCCTCCTCCCAGAGCGAGGTGGTTATGTGGTGGCACAACACCCGCTCTGACCCTAAGGGGGAAGCCGCGGCTCTCAGCCCTGGCGGTCACCTCAGAAAATCCTGCCACTACCACCACTCCGTGGCTCGTTCTGCGGACTAGGTCTGCGGCAGCCGAGTCGCCGCCACTTTTGAGACAGAGAAGGCGCGGCAGGCGGCCCGGACCCAGAACGACCTCCCTCTCTGACCCCTGAGCACCCGAATCTTGTCCTTCGAGGCCGGGAGCAGACTAGGCGCTGAGCCACTGCCCGCCGAGATCTGTGTGACTCCAGATCTGGGCAGGACCCGCAGATCCCATAGGCCCAGCGACCGCGAAGCCGCGACTTCCCGCTTCCTGCGGCGCCTCCAGGAAGGCAAGGAGGACTGCGGAATGAGTCCTGGCTGGACTAACCTGGGGGACGATGAAACTTCTGTTTTAGAAATATTCAATCAAGACAGATTCCCACCACTCTCCGAGTGGCTCGTGGGAACAATTCTGCAATGTGGGAAAAAGAATTAAGCGCGTACCAGGGCCAGCAGCCGACCTCCCGGCCTGTAATGAGCGCCCAAGGCCCTCCCCGAGCCGGGCCCACACTCGGGAATCCCGCACCACTGGAAAATCTCCATCTTATCCCCAAAGTCTTGGTTTCGTTGCCGACTCTGCTTTTCAGCGGCATCAGGCAAAGTGAAATCCTCTGTTGCTGATTGCAGGGTCTGAGACCGGCGAAAGCACCCAGCAGCCATAGATGAGCACGGGAGGAGTGGGTAAGGTCCACTGCATCCCCACTACAGAGGCTCAGGAATGTCCTGGAGGCCCGAGCCCCCAGACCCTTCCATGAGCCCCTCCTTTTGTTCACCTGGCGGGACCTGGCCAGAGGCCCACTCGGGGCGTCTCTCGAAGCCGGATCCTGGGTGCCCCCAGCCCACCCCCCACCCTGAGGACTCCGCCCCCTAACCTCCTGCCAGAGGCCGAGCCGGTGGCCCCGCAGCAAGTGTTAATCCCCAGCCAAAGAGGGGGGCTGCTTTGCGGGAATTTGTCTCCAGGAAAGGATCTAAGCCTTCTTCAATCGGAGCATATGTTCATAGAGCAATAAACCGGAAAGATTTACAGTCCTCGCCCGGCCCCCAACAGTCTCGCACCCTTTCAGGAATTACTTACGATGATTTATCACACCAACCCGGGCAATTGTCACACTGATAAAATAGCCCGGGCCGGTGCCCGCCAAGCCGGGGCCTTGGGAGGCTGTTGGCTGCCGGGCCGCCAGCAGGGCTGGGGAAGTTTTTGTGGGTTTCTCTCTGGGCCTACAAGGGGGTATCTAGGTGGGTTGGAGTGGGTTGGAGTGGGTGGGGGTGGGAGGAGAGACGATTCTCATTGAGAAAAATGCAAGCAGCTCAGAGAAAGCGCCCAGAATCTTCGCCCGAGTCACTCGCAAAGCACATAAACATTTGTCATCTTTGAATAATTGAATTAATGTGTTATTGTTTGAATGTATAATTCATAACGGAGGAAACTTTGTTCTGTCCTGACGGGGAAATATACACACACCAAAAAAGAAATGAAAACACACACACACAAACACAATCCCAAAACAACCACCATGCGCAGCCAGCCACGGCTAGCTGAAATCATTCTGAAAGCTAATGGAGGCATCTCACAGAAACAAGAGGGAAGGAGGCGGCTGAAGAGGCACCGGGGTTGGAGCTGTGAGCTGGAAGAAAAGAATGCCCGCTGCTGCCCCAGCCCAGGTCCCTGGCAAGCTGGGGGTGGGGTGGGACGGAGCGGAGTGGCTCCTAGGACACCGAATTTTCTTGGAGTGCCGGTGAAAAAAGGCAGAAACAGGAGATAGCAGAGAGATAGCCTTCTGCAGCCCGCCCTGGCATCTCCCCATCCTCTTTTCCCCAGGCTTCCCATCGCCCCGGGGTCTCCCACTCGGGCTGCAGGGACTTCTCCTCGCGTTTATTTTAGCTCTTCCAAAATATAAATTAAAAATACACAAAAATAAAGGGGAAAGAAGGGAAACTCGCTGGGGTGACAGAGGCAGCAGAGCTTGGGTGGGGAGAGCGGAGCGGGGGAGAAGCAACTCGGAAATCATTATCTGTTGGTTAAAACCTGCCTGGGGTAAAATTTCAACTCGATTTTATAGCCTTCTATTATGACGCAAAGAAAAATTTACGACCCTCGCTTGAAAAGAGGGCCAGGGCCTTTTCTCACCGGTTTAAGAATAGGCGGCAGATGCCGTGACAGCGACCATTGTTCCCGGCAGACATAGGCGACCGGGCAACCTCGGCCCGCGTGCGCCAGGCGCGTCCCCAGCCGGGCCGGTTTTTTTTTACAACTCCTGTTGTCTTGCAGCAGCCCGCGCGCACCTCACCCCTCACCCCTCGCCCCCTAGCACCCTAGCGCCTCGCACAAACACCTCTCCCTGTCTCTGTCTCTCCCTTTCTCACACACACGCGCGCGCGCGAACGCACGCACACTCTCTCTCTCTCACACACACACACACACACACACTCGGCCGCTCTCAGTAATTTTTCATAAGTGCAAAGCTTTGCTGAATCAAAGGTCACCATCCAAGCCACTAACAACTTCTCGCCGGCTCGCAGTTCCAAATCAGGAAGCAAAGGGAACTATTTGTCAGCGGCCGTGACAGCTAAGTTCATTAAGGATTTAAATCTGATGAAATAAAAGTTGCCAAAATATTTACCTGCCGGCCAGGCTCCCGCACCCGCCGAGGGCCGGGAGGTAGAGGGCCGGGGGCGCCGCACGGCCCCCCTGGGCGGGTGATATTCTTGGGATCCCTGCACTTTCCAAGTCGGAGAGAGCCCTTTGCGTGGCAGATTAATGACGACTCCGTGTTTCTTAAGGGACGTGCTGAATTAATTATTTCGCCAATCACGTGGTCGGGACTTGTAGAAATCTATTCTTATCATCTTCCTCGCACTTTGAAAATTCTGCGGGTTATGAAAGGCCCTCCCCCGGCTGCCAGCGAGCCCTGGCCGCCCAGCCTGGCGCGGGGGGCAGGGAGGACTCCCCAACATGGCGGGTGGGAAGCGCTGTCTGCCGAGGGTCCCGATTTACTGTACTGTACTCAGCAGGCTCTGCTATGGACGCGCTTCCTCCTCATCCCTGCCCGCGACTCAATACACACAACGGTATTGATGTATTGGTGGGCACGAGAGGAGCCATTAACCAGAAGACGGGCAGAGGACAATCATAAAATGTGTCTGAATATTTAAACTTCTGCCTGCGCACTTATAAATACACATGTCCACGCGTCTGGGGCAAGCCCTTCCATATATTAAGGACACATGTCTGATTTTATGCATTCTGCTCATTTCCTGTCTGGAACAAGCCCCCCATCTATTTTGCGACTCCTGTCTTGGCCCCTTCTTCAAGGCGAAGCCAAGATGTGAAGAAGCCCTTGGGATAAATGTAGTGCATGGCACTTTTTATAGTGGGGAGTGTTTATTGTTGCCTGAGGGGTGGAGGGGGTGAGGGAGAAGGAGGGGCAGGTGCTAGAGTCCCCGCAGGAGCTGAGAGGCACCGGAAAAGTAGGAGCCCAAGAGTGGAGGCCAGGGGGTCAGGCCAGAGCAGCCACCCAGCAGCCTCGGCTTGGCCCAGAACCCAGCGCGCCCTCCCTGCATTAGGGGTGGGAGACTGGTAAGGTGTCTCATCCACCACTTCACAAAGACTTCCTCTGAGGGCTTCCAGACCAAAAGGATCTGGGGGCTGGCCAGGGCCCAGCAGAATGCCAACTTTCATCCCCCTGTTAACCTGGGCAATTACTTCTTTTTCTTCAAAAAATTAACACCCAACACTCTGCACCCTGAATTCAACTCCAGGCTTCCCAATGCTCACAAAATATGATAGCCAATTGGGAGTGTGTGTATATGAGGAGGGGATAACAGAATTGCTAAGCCTTACAAGGTTTAACCTTCACACCTTAGGCACCCCATGCCCTAAAAATGGTGCCTAATTTATTGCAGAAAATAATAAATTGTTTATATTAAATGTTAGCTTCTAGAAGACTTAACAAAGAATGAATGCTTCTGTTAAGGCACCAAACGGAAGTTTTGCTACACCTTTTATTATTTTAAATATAGATCAATGAATTACATCAAAACTACAAGCAACAATTAGTATAAATAATACTTTAATCAGTGGCAGCAAAACATTGGTCAATTCTATTAAAAAAGCATCTCGTGTGAACAGACACCATGGGGCTGACTGACAATGTCATCTCACAACAAAAGGCTGCAATGGACAGAGTGAGATGGGAGTCAGAGGAGCAACGTCCTCAGCAAACACTTCACTCTCCCCCTCCCCTAGTCAGGACCCCACCACGTTTTTGTTGTTGTTGTTGTTGTTGTTGTTGTTGTTTTTTTGTTTTTTTGTTTTTTTGTTTTTTTACACCAACACAAACACTTCTGGCTCAAATTTAAAGAAACAAACTGGAAACAAATAGTAGCAAATGGGCACTAGAGCCTTTCCACACCTAGCTTTCTCCAGAGCACGTTCCCAGATGGAAACCCATTTCCTTCCCTGCCCTAGGTGGTTGGAGGGCCCTACCCATTCCTTGGCCCACTCCTGTGGGCCCAAATGGATGCTGGGGTCCGGCTGGGACCTCAGGGTTGGGGGCTGCACTCTGGGCCATCCAAGCTCCATTAACATTTCAAAAGAATCCCTCGAAGCTGAAAAGGAGAGCTGAGACTTATAAACAAAGAAGTTTCTCTGATTAAGTTACTTTCCAAAGTAGTGGGGCTGTTTGAGAAGGAGCTTGGGTTTTCCTCATGAAAACATGTTTCTTGGCTTTCCTCTGGGGCAGGGATGAAGTCAGTTAAGTGTTTGTGGCATTTGGTATGAAGCTGGGGGTGAATAACCTGAATTTTTGAGGTGGGGGAAAATCTATATAATAAATTTCTATAATATATACGTAGTTGGATGTTGTGAAAATATATACTTTTTCCCCTTCCCAAGGAGAAGGTTCAATGAATACACAGATTAAAGTTTTAGGAAAGAATCTTAGCAACTTTCCAACTTGCCTAAGGATAGCGGCTCCTTTCAAATCGTACATCCAAAGACTGCTCTCCACGTTAGAGAGGAAAAAAGAAAAGAAGGGTAGTTAGAGTCCAAAAGGTTAAGGGTTTAGAGGTCAGTCTTCCCGGCTGAAATACAGCTAATCGAATAGAAAATTTGTCCTCTGGATGAACCTGATTCTGTAATTTACCCGAACTTCAGTAAAATACCTTTTCAGCTTCTCTACGTGAGGGCATCAGAAAAAAGACGTCTTGACTATGTATGAACTCTGTGCTTTTTGTCATAGAAACAATGATGTGAATAATGCAGGAATATCCATCTTTAATATCTCGACGTGGTGATATTCAAGTATTGCCATGTGCAAGTCTGAGAGCCAGGCTCACCCCAAGGAGGAACAAAGAGCAGTCCCCAGGGTCTAATACAAAAGACCAAGGCTTGGAAGACACTTTAGAGAAGCGGAATTTCAGCCTAGGGACTGCAGTGAATACCTGCCCTCAGCTCTCAGGAGACACAGCCAAAGAACACGCCTACAGAGAAACTCTTTTTTCCCTCCCACTTAAATATATTTTTTAAATTACCACAGAAACCTTCTAAAGTGTTTTTGAAGCACTGAAAAAATATCCCCTTTCTGGATCTTAAAATTAAGTTTTAAGCTTACCCTTTCTCCCTCTCTCAGTTTGGTCACTTTTTGATAGCTACAACCCTTTTTTTCGAGCCTGAGGCCTTGGGAAGACTTGTTTCATCTAAGTATATGAACCCTGGTCATTACCTTTGACTTTTTCCTCCTTATGCTTGAGGGTCAGCATTTTAGAAAAATGAACTTTGAACCCTTCCCTGGCGAGGCAGAAGAAAAATGACTAAAGAACATCTCTCCTGTTGAGTGATTCTTCAAAAAAAGCACTATCCTCAAGGCAAAGATGAGTGCTTGAAAACTTTTATACTTTTACATATTCTGCTTCTAATTAATGGGCTGAAGAAATCTTCCTTAGATTTGGTTTTTTAAAAAATTAAAACTTCAGGAGAAAAAAAACCTCTAAGGCTAACTTTGGTGGATGTCTAGATTCAATTAGGTTTATTTTTCTTTCTTTCTTAAAGCAAGAGTTCCTCACCTTCCCACTTTCTCCCCACCACACAGCTCTTCCCCTACACAGGCCATACACCAGTTCCTGTAAAACACTGCGACGTGGGGGTACTCAGGGCATTTGAAATCCAGTTGGAACAGAAAATTCCGTCATTATCTAACCACCCATTGCATAGAGGTTTTGTTTTCTTTCCCCAGAAGGAAAATGTTGGACCATTTGTTGCTTTTTACCCCTTTCCTTTAATCACCCAGAACTGGTTGTAAGCACAGTGCTGAAAAAAGCACATGTGGAAATATATTTTCAGGAACCCAACTTTGAGTGGATCCTTTGCTTCCTTCTGGAAGGGTTAAGGGCCCCTACACACACTTCCAGAGAGTGGGGGTTGGGGGTGGAGTTCAGAAGTAAGTGCACATATCTCTCATTCTGCTCCCTGAAGTTCGGCCCCTTTCACCTTTTTAAGATTTTTGGCATGAAGGTGTCGGTTTTTTCTGTACCACATTTCCCAACAAATAAATATTTACGCAAATATCTAAACATAAAATAACCCGTTTTCACTTCCTTCTTAGACCCATTTCTTTGGACATAGGGCCACTGGGAGCAAAATATATATATTTTTTAATCACATGAAATTCCATAGACAATCCAGAAAGTTCAGAAATCCTGACCCAGCTCTCTGGCTTCCACTGAAAGCACCTAGCACAAGGGTGGCCAACCTTCTGCCTCAACTCCCCCACATTATTAAGCCACAAAGCTCCCTGGAGGGGTGGAGTGGGGGAGAAAGTCCAAATTCACAGTGGGATAAAGCATCCAACCTTCATTTGCAAATTCAAAATCCAAGAGCAGTGATTTTTATGAGTTTAATGACTCGCCAATATTTTATGTTCTCAGTAGCTCCTGCCATATAATATACTTAGAGAGAGAATCCCGCCCCCCCCTCCCATCCCCATCCCACTCTAGGGAGGGGGCTGCCCTCGGGCAGGATGCTAACCTAGTCCGAGGGCGGCCTGCTAGTCCCAGGTCCACCCCACAGTACCTTAGAGCCCAGCAAGGTGACAGCAGGCCCGGCCTGCCCCCGCAGCTTCGGCTCAGCCTGGTGTGCAGGGAGAGATGGGCCCAGGGTCCCCACTTCTATAAGGTTGTCAGGTCCGTGTGATGGTCCTTGGCCATCGGCTGTAAATGCTGGCTGGGGGCGGTTGAGGAGGCGCAAGATGAGGAAGAAGATGAGGACGATGACCTGCCTTTGGTGTTGGGCAGCTTATGATCTTTTTTCCACTTCATCCTCCGGTTCTGGAACCAGATCTTGATCTGCCGCTCCGACAGACACAGGGTGTGAGCGATTTCAATCCGACGGCGCCTTGTCAGATACCTGTTAAAATGAAATTCTTTTTCCAGTTCTAGGACTTGCTGCCGGGTGTAGGCCGTCCGGGACCGCTTGGGCTCCCCACCGGTGTAGTTGGGGTTCACTGCGAGACAAAACAGACAGGACAGCCAGGTCAGCGCCCGGCCACTAGTTAGGCCCCTCGCCTCCGTCGCTCACTTCCTGGCGCGCCCCGAGGCCCCGCGGCCCTCCCCGCGTGCTCCCAAGCTCACTTTGCTTCCTCCCTCCCACCCTCTCCCGGGCGCACACGCTCACTCCCACCCACCTCCTCAAACACACCCACATACCCCAGGCTTGCAGAGCAGGATCCCCAAATGTGCTCTTTCTTCCAGGCCCACCATCAGGTCCGGACCACCCCAGAAAGCATTTTGGAAATCCCCTGCTCCTCCACAGTCTTCCCCCTGCTCTGAAAATGGAGGCCTCCCCCACCCCACCCCCATCCCCACCCCCTTTTGCGCCCGCAGCCGAGCAGCCAGCCACATGGTCCCGGCCTGCTCCCTCAGCTATAAAAATTTATGGGGAGAGTAATTGCGGCGCCCATGGAAGCTCCACACGCCCTCACCTACTCGCACCCCCTTCCAGGGGACCCAGGCCAACGGGCTGGGATGCAGGCAGAGAGGTTGCTAGACCCGAGTCTTACCCGAATTCACGTGCACCTTCTTCATCCAGGGGTAGACCACGGCCGGCTGCTTGAGTGCCGTCCCCGGGGGCGGCTGCTTGGGGTCAGACTGACTGCAGGCCCGGGCGCCAGGCAGAGGCGCGGGCGGAGGCGCTGGGGGCGCTGGGCACGGCTCTCCTGGGGCGGCGTAGTGACCACCAGGGCCGCTTGGCTCCTGTCCGTGACCCCGCGCGGGCAACGCTGAGCCGGTCCCGGGGCCGCCGCCTCCGAAAGGCTGCTCACCGAAGTCGGGCCTTGGGTAGAGCCCCGGGGGCTGGAAGTCTGCGCCCTGCGCGCCGCTGCCGTAGTAGTCGGCGCCCTGTTCGCCTAGGTAGCCACCCTGCAAATATTCCTCGCACGGAGGGAACTTGGGGTCCACATACTTGGAGTTCACCATATACGAACTCATGACCATTAATTTCAGAAGGTAGAAAATACTAATTTTTCTCGTGTTGTCTTTTTTTCTCCTTCCATAGGGCCCTCCTACTTGCTGTCAACTGAATAAAGTTGGGCGGCCATGTGACCAGGCCAGCCAATGGCGAGGGAGCAAGTTTATCACCGGGTTGGTGAGCATCTCATAATTTTTACAAATTTAGCTAAATAACATACGTGTAATCAAGTGGCTTGCTGTGGCACATTTGAGAGCCCCTGCCAGATATTAATGTAGTTCCAGTTCCCAGCACCCCATTCCCCTCAGGTAATCCCAGCTTTTGTCTGCCACTGATTTTGCCAACCTTCCGTGCCCCGCTCCAATAACTCCCAGCTGAAAGCAACCTCCCCACACAAGCCAAAGAGACACAGTTCAAGGGAGAATGAATCCTCCTACTGGGGTGCAGAGCAATGAAAGGTGGGTGGGCGAAGTCGCCCCTGAGTTGGGCAGAGTGCCCCAGGCGGGGAGGGTTCCTGCCTGCCCGCCCAGCCTGCGGCCGGCGGGAGCTGGGACTCTGCCATACAAAGGCTGCCGTCTTGGCTTTGTCTTCATCAGGGTCACCCGAAAGTTACCAGAATCTGGCCAGCTTGAATCAAATTAGGCAATGAGTAACCACCATGCTTTCTATGAGTGCCCAGGCCCGGGGGTTCCGCCGAAGCTGGGCCCTGCCGAAATGGCAAGAGGCCCTCGCTGCCCTTGCCCATGTAGCTGGGGGTGGGCTGGGATCGTGGCGAGGGTACCCTCAACTCGCTCAAATGCATCCCACAGCTCCCCATTGGGTTTCTTTGAAGCTTGCTTTCTTCCCACAGGAGGGCCCCAAATACCAGCCAGCCCCATTTGGGTTCCTTTGCACCTCATGTCCCTGGAGGGCAGAGCTGGGACTGAGCAAGCTGGCCTTGCACCTCACTCCCTAGTACCACCAAACCTAGCCCTTTGGTCTTGCATCTATGCAACCAATTAGGCTTTGCTTTTCTCTTTTCTTTCTTTCTTTCTTTCTTTCTTTCTTTCTTTCTTTTCTTTTCTTTCTTTTCTTTCTCTTTCTTTCCTTTCTCTTTCTCTTTTTCTTTCTTTTCTCTCTCTCTCTCTTTCTTTCTTTCTTTCTTTCTTTCTCTCTTTCTTTCTTTCCTTTTCTTTTTCAGCACCCACAGGATCCTCTGTTTAAAGGTGAGGAGCTTCTGGAGAGGAAAATGCTGCTCTGTGTCACCAGGCACAGCTGATCCTCCTGGAGTCCGAGGTAATAAAACAGAAAGAGGCGCTGACCAGTGTCGGCTGCTTCTAGTCTCCACTTTGCACTTCGGTCTCTGGCTATTTCGAAGAAACGTGAAGTTTTTGCATCGACCATATATTCCCCTAGAATCGAATCTGTGACTATATGGATACCACACAAATTCGGTTCTACAGGGTATATATAGACAACGTTACAACCTCTGGGTCCCACCCAGAGTGAGGTGCCTAGGCCGTTGCCAGCTCCAGCCTCTTCCTCTGAGCCATCACCGCCCGACGCAGCCACCTTCACTTTCTGAAACAGTTCAGGTAGCCTGATGGGCTTGGCAACAATTTGAAGCAACGAGTTCCCTCATTCTTTTGCCAGGATCAGGGTTACTAAGCAGCCTAGCAACCAGAATATTCTTTTTAAGAAAGAAAGGGGGGGGGGAAGAAATAAAAATAATCCATCCCAGGGATGGCGGCTTTATTACCCCCCTCTCAGGATCCAAATAACCTCCCCTCCTTATCAAGTGGTATTTTCCAGAAAGGAACAAATGCCCTCAGCGGAAGAAGGAAAAGAGGCAAGAGGAGAGTAGCCTCTGTCCACTGCTTTTCCTACTGCCTGACCAAGACAGGTTGTCTGCCAAAGCTACTTCCCCAAGAAGTCGCACATTTACCTTCATGGGCCCTGAGCCGGGCTGGCCTCTCCGTTCCGCGGCTGCTGCAGACCCCGAGGCAGGCGCTGCTCACAGGCACCAAGCCGCCTTGGGCTGAAGCCCGCGCGCTAATGGTGAAGGGCAGGGCGAGGGGTCATTCGAAATCATTTACAAACATATCACAAAGTTTCATTATTTTTGCTTTGCCGACAGCAGCACACAAGAGTACAAAAGTTCACAAATTTCACCCGCCCCAGTGCCTCGGCACTGCGCAGGGCATGCCCCTCAGTTCAGGGCATGGAGAGCGCAGACTCACTCAGGGCCTAGATGGATTTCAGGGGCACAGGGATGCCCTGGCTCGAGTGGGGCTTTTGAACGCCTAACTGTGGGCTGAAGGTGCTCCTTTTTTTTTTTTTTTCCCTGTCTTAATTACCCTTCCTACTTCCCACATAATTAAAACATTAGTTTCAAGCTTGGGTCTGGGCCTGGTGGGGTGGGGCAGGAATACTCCCCTTCCAAGCATGGCACTTTGCACACACCCCTAATCCTTTGGTTCCATCACTTTACCTCTTTCGTAGGGATTTTTTGGGTGCCCATTCTAACAAGGGCTATGAGGCTGCAGAATCTGTCCCGGAAGAGTCCCCCCAGTTTCCCTGAATGCCAAGGACTCCCACGCACCCACCTTCCTGGGACACTGGGCCTAGGCTCTATCCAGACAAATTGGGGGAGCCTGCTGAGCTGGCTGGGGACCGGGGTGAATATACACATTTTCATATTTGTTAGACGCTGTGACCTGCATTTCACCTTATTGCTCGACTTGTTCAGACAGGTCAAAGCCAACGAGTTATTGATGAACAAAAGCGTTAAATATTCACCTCTCGCTCAGCTGCCCATACTAACGCTTTTGATCTCTCAGGCTTTTTGTGCTGTGTTCAGCTACGGGGCAGTGAATGTGGGTTTGCTAGCGAGCAGCTTCCACAGAGATAAGCACCCAAAGCCAGTGCAGGGGAGGAGAGAAGCAAGACCAGGGGGTCCCCAGGACACCAGATTTTCCAGACTGGAGCCCAGAGCCCCTTTCACTTGAGTCAGCCTGGTGTATAGAGGGTAACTGCTCCTCTAGGGGTGTGTACAGCCTACAAAGGGTCGACTAGACTGCCCAGCCCAGGAGGGCCAAAAATCCTGCCCCTGAGCCCAGCCCCAGATTTTCCAACCATGAAGGAAGGAGGGTGCCTGGTTGCTGCAGCCCTCTCATATTCTATCTCCCATTAAAATAAAATCGCCTCCGTTTTGCAGTGAGAGAGGGGCCACAGTTCTTTTTGTGCCTCTCCCGCCAATACCATCGTCTTAATGAGATGGTCCTCCAGGAGGCTTCACAGGCCTAATCAGAAATGTACCTGTCTTTCGCGGCACAGGCAACTCAGAAAGATCCAAACATCCAAGCCAAGGACCCCACGAGTCTCTGGTCCCACCCCACCCCGCTCCACCCTCCTATGTCTCTTTGCAGCAACAGCGACTCTGGGGAGGAAATTCTCCAACTGCAGTTACAGAGAAGCAGAGGTGAAAAGAAGGACCGTACCCCTCCTCGTTCAGCCAGTGTCCCAAGCCCAGGGCCCGCAAGGCTGCAACTAGATCGGGGGAGGGTTGGGGAAGGGAATGTCCAGTAAAGCTCAGAATTCACAGCCCTTCCCAGAAGTGGGCAACTTAACACACCCACGGCCACAGAGGATTGAGTTTTTGTTTTCAGTTAATATTTTTAAAAACAGAAGGTTGGCCAGGCGGGACCGGGTTAAGAAGGGTTGGGCTGCGGAGGGGATCGCATTGCCTTGGTGTTTACTGCTTTGGTTTGATGCCGCAGGTCGTTAATAGGACAGGCTGCTAACTAGCAAGCTCTTAACAGAAGTGAGCGCCTTGGCGGAGCTGCACCTGTGCTGAGCAGGGAAAGGCCACGAAGGTCCAGGAAGGCCCGAGGAGACCAGGGCGAGACTCCTCGGCCCGTTCCCTTAGGCAGGTGTCTGTGAACCAGGCCCAAGAAAAGCTTTCCAGGAGCTGGATTTAGCGCCTCCACCTCCCAAAGCGAGCTAACCTCCCAAGGATAGGCCCGGGGGTGGGGGTTGGGGTGGGGTAGGAGAGGCAGGGCCTTTCTTCATCCGCCCACTCCGCAGGCTCGGCCCTAAGCCCACCACTTCCCCGCGATCGGTACCGCCTCTTCGCGATTCGGAAGAAACGGGAAGGTACTTACAGCGGCGCTCTCTCATGGTCCCGAACCTGTTGCAATGAAAACGGGGGTCACTTAAATTTCACAGGATAAGAAAGCAGAAACATGTGACACACAGAAAAATGACAAGGCCAAGATACCCCACCAATACCCAGACCTCCTTGCTTCAGGTGCCCGTCCCCGGGAACTGCGCAAAGTTCTCCGCGGAGCTGGAGACCGCAGTCCCTCAAGAGCAGAGCGACGGATTATGAGAGAATTCGGTCTCCATCGCCTCTCGCACTCCATGCACCCTTGGGCAAAACCTCACTGGTTATTTGGCCCAAGTCAGGCCGCCCGTAACAGGGTTTTCCCAGGGGGAAAACGGGAAGCGAGGAGAAAATGGGCCTTTGTGTGTTTCCTTCTGTGCAATCGGGCTGGATGGGTGCAGGTCCACTGGGGAGGGGTAGCCGCTCCATCTGCCCCTCACCCCAGCTTCCTATCGCTCTCACCCTGGGAGCAATTCAGGCTTCTTTTCCAGCTTCAGGTTGATTTCAAATTCCTCAGCCCCAACCAGTGTTCCCAAAACCTGTCTTCTCCTCCTCAAAGAAGAATCAGGCATGGCTGGGACTTGCCTTCCCACTTCTACTCCAATTCAAAACAAAGAGCAATTTCCAGGGGGAAATGAGGACCCAAATGATAACCAAGGAGGAAAATCAATGGGTTTAAAGGTAAATGGCAATGCTTTAGATCGTTATCCAGATCTATGGGTATGACATCAAGTTTTCAGGATTGCTGCTGGAAAGCCCAGAAAACAATCTTATAAAGCAATGGTCCTCCCAGAGGCTGGTGTCCAGTTTTAAGTTTTCAGTCTTTCCTAATATTATTATAAGAAAGCAATATCAGAAATCTCAGGGACAAAGCATCTTCACCCTCATCCTCTCTTTCTTTCCCCACCCAGAATACCATTGTTTTGTTCCACTTCTGAAGGAGATGCTCTTATGGGAAGAAGAGGGACAGTAAGTCCCTCTTGTGAGGTGGGAACCCTCAATTCCTAACTGTCCCTATCCAGAAGGGAGGGCGTGAGAGATCAAGATCCTCATTCTATTTGTTAATTTAGGTTTAGGCTAAAATTAGAATAAACTTCGATGAGACTTCTCCCCATCCTAAGCAGAAAAGTCAGGAACAGAGAAATCCCACACCTCTGAAGTTGTTGTGGAAAAAGTAGTAAGTGACTTACTGTTTTTCTTTCCTAGTGGGCAGGGGAGCTGAGAGTAGAACTGTCTCCTTCTTAGCCCGATGTTGGCTGGAGCCTCTCACGTTCCTATTGCTGCTCCAGGAACCCAGCATCTGCACTTGTATGCTCTTAACCTAATTTATGGTGGGAATTATATTTTGGCTTGTCAACTCTCAAGCCATAAAACAAAGTTTATTGTAATCACGTGCTCGTAAATAGCCACTCAGGTCTCATCTCTGCAGAACCATAAATAACCTTTGGCTTTAAACTTTTATTCACTAAATAAAGGTTTGCTGCAACTGTTCCCTCAGATTTAAATAGTTCCAAATATCCAAGATGCAAGGGAGGTCATATTCATATCAATACCCCAGGCTTTTCAAATAGCATCTTTTCAGAGAAGCCGTTTAAGTTGGGAGATAGTGCTATTTGGAAAAGGCTGGTTGGTGGGCATGTCTTATGATGCTGCATTCACTGTGAGTACCATCAACCCCTTTATTTCAATGATTTCCTAGCTCTAGATGTGATAAAGAGGAAAGTCAAAAGCCATTTCTTACTTGCTTATACCAGAAGTTGGAAATTTGAGATTTTGTTCAAGTTTCAATAGAAAAAGGGTGGTTAAGGAGGGGTGGGCTTGGGGGTGGGAGTGGCAGTTGGAATTAACACTTGGCTCCCTCCGTATTGTTGTGGATGAGTTTGGAGAAAGTTGAAGGTAGCCACATGCCTAGAGGTTTTTATAATTTGCTTAGATCTGAAAGGGAAGCCTTTGCAAGTGACCAAACTGCTTAAAACATCAAGACTTGGGATTTGGTAAAGTGAGAAAGCGGAGAATAGCCCCATCAGAATCTTTGGCAACTAAAGCTCTAAAGAAGGTTATAAAACAATAAAACAGCCCTGGTGTGAAGGAGACAGGGTGTGAGGAAGCAAATGAGACTCTCAAGGAATCCAAGCCTAGGAAGTCAGATGTCCCCACTCCCACGGTGCCCCCAAGCACAGGGCTCAGGGCTCAGGAGCTTTGGGGCTCAAAACTGGGTGGGATTTTTAGGAGGACTACCCCCACACCCACACTGCTGCCCCCACCAAGGAGAGAGCCTAAGAGAGGAAGAGAGAGTACACTGCCTCTGTCCTGCTGAGAAAGCCAAGAAAAGGAGCTTGGGCCTGAGGCTGCTCTCTAGGAGAATGTGGCATTCTGTACTTGGGGGAGGCTGAGTGGGGGTAAGAGAGAGAGAAAGATGCCCCCAGCTCCCACCAAGGAGCATAAATAAAAACAGAATTGACCGCCCAGCACCCTTCAATAGCCCACCAGAGTTGCCCCCAAATAGTGTAAAAATATGTGTGTTTTGAACTATTCTGATGAAAATAATGGATGTTCTGTGGAGATTTGTAGAGCACACACACATACAATTTCTAAATCAAATTCAGTTGCAACTGTTCCCATCAGAAAGTCCCATCAAGCCCATAAAAAAAAAAAAAAAACTTTCATACAAAGATCTCTTTGCATTCCACTTTCCACCATTCTACATGCACTTCCAAACCCATTTCCTGATTTGACTGTCATTAGCTAGAGAGCAGGGGGCTGTTAGCCTGAATTGTAAGGCATCCCTTTCTCTTTTTTTGTTCCACTAGCCATGTAGACATATATTTTTCTTTTATGGTTGATGGCATCTGTTTTTAAAAATGGATAAACTCTTCAAAAGAGTTTCTGATTCTGATTAGCACTAAATGAGCAGCTGTAAAATTAATAATAATAATAATAATAATAGTTTGAGGGGTTGAGAAGAGCTTTCTTTATTTTCCTGTAATCCTAGCACTTTAGGAGGCTGAGGCAGGCAGATCACGAGGTCAGGAGTGCGAGACCAGCCTGACCAACACAATGAAACCCCATTTCTACTAAAAATACAAAAACTAGCTGGGCGTGGTGGTGCGTGCCTGTAATCCCAGCTACTTGAGAGGCTGAGGCAGGAGAATTGCTTGAACTCAGGAGGCAGAGGTTGCAGTGAGCCGAGATCACACCATGCACTCCAGCCTGGGGGACAGAGCGAGACTCTGTCTCAAAAAAAAAAAAAAAGAAAAAAGAAAAAAAAATTAATCACAGTACATATTACTTTCCAGGCAATTGTGATGAGCTTTTTATGGGAATGGGGTAAGGAGAAGATAAGGCTGAGGAGGAATGGTGTTTCAAACAGTGATGGGTAGCTTGTCAGGGCTAGATAGACATTCTTTGAACAAATGGTGATGAAACATGGTGACGGAGACATGCTTGCAACCTTTACTATGACCTACACAAAAAGATAAAATTACATAGCCTATTCTGTATATTTAGACAATAACAGAAAAGTAGCTGTGAGTAAGGAAAAGGAGAGATGAAAGGAAGATATTGAGGCAGACATCATTTATGGCTTGATCTTAGGAAAGCAAGACAAAGTGATGAAAGAGAGTAAGTGTCTACCTTCCCATAATCTTCTCTTGTCTCCTCCTCCCCGTCTTCCTTTTCTCCTCCCCTCCTCCTGGTCTTCTGTACATGAAAGAGAGTGGAATGGGGAAGAGAAGCTGAGTGATGGGAAGAGCAGAGCTAGCATGTGCCAGTTTGTTGGGGAGTTTCTCAAGAACTTGCAATGGAGGTGATGGAAGAGACAGCGGGGAACGACAAGTTGAGTCTTCTTAAAAACCTGGAAGGAATTAATTTCTAGGTAAAGTGGGACTCTGGGTACTGTCCCTCCCCATGTGGCTAAAAAGAGCCTAGCAACCTCCCATGAGATATGGCACCTTGTAGGTTCCTCTGACCCCTGGGAGCCAAAGTAGCTTGCAGTAAGGAAGAGAGACAGATGGGGTCCTGGGAGGCAGCAGCTCTACTCCAAAAGTAATGAAAGTCAGCCCTCTACCCACCTTAATGGCCCCTACGAGATGGCTCCAGGAAAGAATATTTTCACTTTGGCTCTTAAGAGGCCTTTTGCCTGAAGGGGGTGGAGCTTTCCTCTTAAACTAAATGGTTGTACAACTAGAAGCGATAAGAGGGGCTTTGAATGTACTTCCTGGCCAGAGACAGGTAGAGAAAGGAGACTGCCCAGGGCTGGTACTTAAGGACATAGTCTGGGCATGTAGCCAGAGAAGGGCTGAGCAGGGAGTCCCAAGCATGAGAGAAATGTAACTCTATATTCCTGGCACTATACTCTATCACCAGAAGAGAAACACTGCTCTCCCTGCCCACCTCCCCCTGCCCCAATGGAGTCACTCATTGGTGCTCTGGCCTGAGGACCTCTGGGAGGAAGAGGTGACCCCAGACGAAAAGGCCAATAGTGAGAGATGAGTCCAAAACAATTGGGTAGGGGGGTTGGGGCAGGATGTCTGAGAGCAGCATGGAGGCTAGAAAAGGCTCCAGTGGTCCCAAGAAGAGCAGAAGAGGCTGAGGTGGCCATCTAAGTACTAGGAGAACCAAGATTTGTTGGAACAGGAGACGGCAGTGGCTAGGGAGCTAAGTGCTGCCCTAGGCTATAGGCAGAATACTGCCTGACAAGGTTGGTAGCAGAAGAAACTGTATGTTTTGAGAGAAAATCTGACCCAGGAGGACTTCCTGGTTAAGCCAAGCAAAGCGGCTTGTCCAAGAGCTACAGAAGCCCTCATGAAAAAAGTCTGTAGACAGAAGTCATGGCATCCAGAACTAAGGATGAGGACTTATCCCTCAAATTCTCCATTGACCCTTCCAATTCTTTGAAATTCTGTACATCTTTTATGATGCATTATAAAAATACTCTTTCCAGCTACAACTCCCACACATGTTGGGGGCTGAGGCTCAGCTACAGGCCTGGAGTCCAGATCCTGGGTCACAAGCAGATGAAGGGGTGAGAAGGGTTGGAGGTTGGGGCGGGGCTCCTCGGCTTCGTTGGCTGTTATGGGTCTTTTGCTTTTCTATCCTGCCCTAGGTTTTAAGAGATTAAGGAGGGTCCTTGCCCTGGGGTTGCAGGAGAATAAAAGGAACAACCAGCCCAGTGGGTGTGACTGACAGGACAGGGTGGTGATGGAGAAGGTGACTGCAGGAGCTGGATCAATGGGCCTGCTCTCGGGAAAGACCTGAAGCCGTCTGTCTGTGGGAGCTGAAGATGTGCCTGTGTGGGTGTGAGGACTCCCCTCCCTGACACCGGCCCACTGAGGAGCTAGGGCCACTTTCTGCCTGGGTGTAACCCTGAACATTTAGGTGCCAGACACTGAGACCCAGCGGGCCAGGACTATGTGACCCACTACAGCAATATGTTAGGTCCCGGAACTATGTTCTCCTGAGTCTGTTACTTCCTGTGTGTTCAAACCTGTTTTGTCCTCCATAGAATTCAAGAATTTGGTGAGTGAACCAGGTGTCTTTTGCTCTAAAAGTCTAGGCCTGATTACTCAGCAAAAGGGGGATGGATAATAAGAAATACATATGTAATGAATACTTGGTATGTGCCAAAACACTGGTTTAAGTACTTAACCAGTGAGTTAAAGTATGTAAAGCAGTTAGTGCCTGACATATAGTAGTGCGAGTAGTAAAAATTCTCACGGAAACTCTTGAAAGTACTCTTATCCCTCCTTTTCAAAGAAAGTAACAGGTGTAGAGAGTTGCAGTACTTGCCTAAGGTCACACAACAGGTAAGTGGTACCATGGCAGTCTGAACCCAGAACTGCTGTCTTTGAAATCTCCAACCCAAAAGTAAGGGATCCATGGCTCCTTCCCTAAAATGGGAGAAAGTACTCAGCCTATAGGGTGGTGACATTAAAAAACACAATCCTGGGTGGAACCCTAGGAGCTCTGGGGGATGCCTAGTTGTAAAGGTAGAGGGAACTTGATCTTTGGAGAACAAATAATCATTAAAGGAGTGGGAGAGATAATAGACCAGTGGTTCTCAAACATAAGCTTGCAGCCTAACTACCCTGTGGGGAGGAGTGCTTACAAAACGCAGGTCTGCTTACAAAATGCAGGAGTGCTTACAAATATCCAGGGTATCATATCTGGATATTCTGATTCAGTAGGTCTGGGATAGGACCCAGAATCTTGTATTATAAACGAGATTTGATGCAGGTCTTCATTGAGAATCATTGCCCTAGAGAAGGGTGGAGGGTAATGGAGCAAAAGACTACATTGCCGATAACAGAGGATCAGTGGGATTGGGTCAGAGCATTACTTAAGTAAGATGTTGCTGGCTCTTGAAGCTGGTGCGAGGAATGCCCAGTGGAGCCCACAAAAGGCCTGAAATGAGCGAAGTGGTGGTAGAAGGGTGGGTGGGTGGTGTGAAGTAGACATGCGCATCTCGCTAGTTCTCTCAAGCTGCTGAGCAAATAGGCCCAAGCTCTAAGAGTCTCCAGGGATTCCCAGGACCCAGGCCCTGTTCTAAGTGAGCAAAGGCAAGGCCCATCAGCCTGTTCGAGGTGGCACTAAAGGATGTGCTTTTCAAGTCTGTCCACTCTGGGTACCAAGAATCTGAGCCAAGGTAAACGGCAGGAGAGAGGGGCTGGTTGGGATCCGCGGATTGGGCGTAGCTTGCCTCACACAGGATTCAACGAGCGCAGCACCAGGAAATCGCGCCCCCTCCGGGAGGGTGGAGAAAGCGAGGTGGCCCGCCAACCCGGAACGGCCCTAACTTCCCTGGCCTCGGAGCTGCTGCCACTGCGGGTCTGGCGAAGGGAACCCCTGGGGCTGGGCGCAGCACCGTCGATCCTTGTTCGAGGCCTCACACACTTTGCGCGGGGAGGTAGAGGGCGGGGGAGAGGGAGGAGCGAGTGGCGAGCCCTCCGCTCCCGCCCTCCTGGCCCGCCGCAGCCGGTGAGACGCTTGTCCTACAGCGCCTCCTCCTGGACGAGGCGCTAGATAGCAGAGCAAGGAGACCACCAGCCCCGGAAACCTGAGGCCGGGAGTTCGGGCGGGCGGAGGTCTCCCCGCAGCAGAGGCTCGTCCTACAATGGCCCCTGGGGCGGCTGGAATGAGCGAGAGGGCCCTGAGGCCGCCTCTCACCCCCTACACCCCACTCCAGCACAGACAACAACCTCGTGGCCCAGAGGCGCTCGTCCCCCATTAATTAAGCGAGCCCAGGCGGAAGAAGCCCTTATTTGTTTATTTATTTATTTATTTGACTGCTCTTAGCCGAGCCGCTGCCCCCCGTCCCCCGCCTCCCCACTCCCCAGAGCCCTCGAACGTGCTGTGCTGGCGTAACAGGATCCGGGGATGGTCGAGCTGAAGGACTGGCCCGAAGTTTGGCCGTTTGAACAGGCGCCAGAAGGAAAGGCCTTTTCCCAAAGCAGTAGCACCAGGCTGAAAAAAAATCTAGACCCTTCCCCGAGGGGCAAATATATACTATATGATATATGTGTGTGTTTGTGTGTGTGTGTGTGTGTGTAATAACTGGAAAGAAGAGTATTTCCTTTGGCCCCATCTCATATTTGCAGCCTGTGTCTAGCACACAGATTTAAATTGGGGTGAGGTGATAAGTCATGATGATTGGAAATGTAGCCAAAGGTCGGACTGTTCAGCTATACAGGGAAGGCTGAGATACAGGCAAGATGAGTAGCGAGCCTTGACCGAGGGGGAATGGAAAGATCGGGTATATCCTCCTGCTCGAGTCCACTCGCCCACTCCCCCCACCCGCGCTTGGCCGATCGAATCCCCGGGCTGGGTCATTTCACTGCACATGCGCTGGATGCCTGGCGCGCGTGTGTACGGAGGGCGCTGTGGGGCCCTGAGCGGTGCGGGAGGCGGGCACCGCGCAGTGCGGATGAGGCTCCGCGCATCGCTTCTAGGCCTGGATGCAGAGGAGCTTGAGAACCTCATCTCAAAGAAGCAGGAAGCATACTTTTCTTTTTCTGGAAAACCTGTATTAAAAGCCTCAATTGTCCTTTCTGATTTGCAAGCCCTATTCCGCTGAACGAGCAGCATCTCCTCGTTGTCAAAGAACTCTCTAAATGTCATGTGGATCAGAAATGTCACATCTAGGGCACCGCTTCCCCGAGTCGTTCTTCAAGGCGGGGAAAACCACCCTACATCCAGACAGCACAACTTCTCCCTTATCCTGCAAAACTATCAAGTCTAAAGGACCAGTCCCTAGAAAGAGGGCATCTGTTCACGCCATTTCAGAAAACATGACCCTAAATTGAATTTCAGCTGGAATTCTGAGTTCTTGGTGGCTTCTCCCCAGCTTCCGGTGCCCCAGCATACCCTACTCGGCTGCCTGGTCGCCGCACTGCGGCAAGGCCGTAAATACCTCTAACAGCTGCCTGCCAGCCCAGGGTGAAATACTGTCTTTGTTCGATTTCCCTAGCCTCTCGGGTTCAGAAAACAGAACTCTGGCGGAATGTATTTATTTGTAGAAACATCTGACGGGAAAATACGCTTCGTTTTCAGCCCTCATGGTTGGCTACATTCATCATTACGAGCTTCGCTCTTTCTCCTGGTCCTCGCAGAGATCTCAAGCCCGGCTCACGGCCTGACCCGTCGTCACCAAGGCCGGGACATGCTATCAGCTCCCTGATCTATACGAGGACAGAGGTTTGAGCCAAGGACTCTGGGAGTTACACTTCCGGGCTTTTCAGCTCTTAGGGTCCCAGCGTTTTAAAATTTCGTTTTTTGTTTTGTTTTTTTGTTAGGTTAACAGAAACAATGGGGTTATTTCCGCCAGTGGCAAAAGCACGAACTAGTCTCCTTGCGGACTAATGGCCCGAGTTCCTGTGATTTGCGGATTATTTCCCTTAGATGCAATCGACCATTTCGTTCCAATAAGAATTAATGCTACCACGGGGCTTACGAAGAGCCCTTCAGTCTTCCACATCTGCCCATGACACCAACCTATGCTGTGTAATCGGACCAGCAGCCAAGTTTTCAGTCACCCAAGCGCGCTAGGCTACAGAACCCAAGGAAAAGCAATGAAGCTCTGAACCTAGAGCTTGGCCATCAGGGCCACGCCCCAACCCCCAACTGGGTCCCATCCGACCTAGGGACTCTTCCTGTTCGGGATCTACCCGGCAGGGCCTAGAAGCCATGATCCAGGTGCCTGCTTTTCAATGGAGAATATCTTTTTACTCCGATCAAAGAATTATCTCAAAGGCCATTGAACTCTAGTAGAGAAATAGTTACAAAATACAAACACTCCAAATTAAAAACCAAATCACTCAAGTTTCTTATTTGTAAGTGATCAGAGTTAGTGATCCAGGAGAATTTGCATGCATCAACTGGCCATAAATCGTGAACCTCCATTTTGATATAAGCATGATTCCATCATTGATTAGGAAAAAAAAACCTTTCCACAAAGATGACATTTTTTGTTGTTGTTGTTCAGAAACGCTTTTAAGGCCAATGCATTGAAATTTTAAGGGAACAGTAAGTTAGGATTTACCACTGGGTGCTTTGGGGACCATACCCTCGGCTTGCGCAGGCCAGTCTCATGCGCAATGCGGCAGATTGTCTAAAGGTTTCATTTCACAATGTTCAAGAGGGAATAGGCAATAGGATTTGCGAACAGCATCCTCAAATGACATTCAAAATCAGTGGGAGAAAATAGCTTTTTTTCCTTCTGCAAAGGATTTTCTTTTATGCATATTGTTTCAGTTCAGTAGTTTTGAAGTCAAGGGAAGGATGTTGCAATGTAATATTTATTAGTGGGCAAGAGAGAGAGAGAGAGAGAGAGAGAAACCTATCAATAAATTTAGAGAGCAAAAAGATCTACTCTTTTCCTACTCTGGCAAATAAGAAACACACGATGTTTGAACACAGAGATGCCTTGTATTTCTGAAAGATCTATTGGTTTTTTCCCAAGATCTGTACCAGATATTCTGATACCATTACCTTCGAAAACATGCATTCGTTTTGCGATATAAAGTAATCCAAATTAACCTGACAGATTATCACATGTGGGAAGAACCTATCTTGAGTTGTTTAAAAATTTCTCTAAGAACTAGAGAAAAATTTAAAAATATTTAAATTCCATCTCATACAACACAAGGCCCAATAAACCATCAACCATACAAGTAAACCAGCATCAGTCACCGAAGCCTAGATTCAAACACCAAGCACATCCCGGAAACACAGAATTCACCCCACCCCCACCCAGGCCCCAACCCTCAAAAAACACCTGTTAGCCTCCCAGGTACCTCTGGCCACAAATAAACCGTAAAAACCACAGCTCTAAATAAAATGCCTTTAGTGACCCCCAGCAAAGTGGAGATGTTCAGCAGTAACCCGTCGACACACTTTCCCAGGGTGTGATTGACTCTCCATCTAGGCAGCGGGATCCTGTCTGTGGCTACCGTTTCTCAGAATCTCTGGAGGAAATAATACTACCCCTTTAGACTTCTGAACCTAGCTGGACCCCACCCCGGGCCCCAGGGGACTCCCTAACAACGAAGTGATTGGGGGAAGGGGCTTAGACAACGACCCCCAGTTCCCCGGGAAATGTAGGGTAGCAGCTGGACTCCCCGAGCTGCCCAAGGGGGTCGGCGCCCTAGGCTTCTTGGTGGCTTGCTGGGGCGCGGGGAGGGGGTGACTCTTACCCGAAGGCTGCCTTGCTCCAGGCGGCGGTCGGTCCGGGCGGCTGCTGTAATCCACTAGGCGCTGCCCCGCGGCGCGCACTCTCGGCAGCAGGGACCCGCTCATGTTGGAGAAGAAGCCGCGTCGGAATCGCGCGGCTGTAGTCACCCAGAGCAGGCCAGTTGCTCCCGGCAGGCGGTATCGGCGCCGGCGGGGGGCTCGGGGCCCAGGGCCCCTTCCAGGCCCTCCCTCGCCGGGCTCCCCACCAGCTCCGGAGGTGGTAGCGGTGCAGACCGAGTGAGCGGCGGTGGGGCCAGGGCGGGAGCCGAGGCTGCCGCGGACTCCGCAATCCCGCAGCCGGCGACTGGAGCCCACCTCTGCAGAGACAAAGGTTAGAAAAAGAGGGGGTGAGGCTCTGGGACAGCAGAATGCGGGGGGAAATTCGCCTGGGAAATCAGGAAAAAGGCCGTGAAGGCGAGCGGCGCCTGCACATGACCAGCCGCAGCCAATGACGACCGCAAATAGGTCATAAAAAGGTCTATTACCAAGTTGTAAATTTTCTTCAAACAAAAAGGAATTTACTGCAATTCCTTGCGGATTTTGCACATACAGCTCGCAAGCGCCATGTTTTTTCCTCTCTTGCTTTCTCTCTCCCCCGCCTCCTCTCTTCCTCCTCCTCCTCCTCTTTTTCTCCATTCTCTCTCACCTTCCTCCCTCTTCTTTCTCTGTCTCTCTTCACCTTTCCCTTTTTTCTTCCCTTCGTGGTTCTTCCCTCCCTCCACTTCTCTTTCTCTTTTTTTCTAGGAAGTGTGTGTGTGTGTGTGTGTGTGTGTGTGTGTGTGTGTGTGTGTGTTCTTTTCTTTGGTTTGGCTCAAAACCTCTGCGCAGTTGGCCATTGTGAAGGAGGGAAAATGAACTCAATGTACTGCTCATGCTCTGGGGAAGCGATCCCCACAGCAACCTTCCCCCATTTCTTACCCTGTGCCAGGCACTTGGCTTCTCCCCTCCCCTCAGGAAAAGGCCTGTCCCCAAAGGCAGCTAACCACTTTCGGTTTTCTCCCTTCCCACTCATCTCCTTGAGAGCTAGCCCCAGTGATCTTGGGAAGAAAACCCACCCGGGCTCTGCAGGCCAAGAAAGTGTGCCGCCCCCACTCCAACGTAAATTGGGGTTCCTCCCATTCCCTGGAGGTTCTGCAGTAGGATAATCACCAACCAGCTTAAAGGCTGGAAATGGTTTTAGGTACTTGTCTGTATCACCGAAACACCCTTTTGAAAGCCCACTGCCTGGTCTTTCTCCACAGAAACATCTTTCTGGACAGACAGGGTGGTGGTTTCTGGATTCCTTCGGAAACTCCTTGGTCTACGTCCCCCTCTAAGAACAATTCTCTTTGTTACGGAATTTAATTCCAGTTCTTCCCTCTCTCCTTGACCCCAAATGTTTCCCCATTGAAAAAATTTGTTCAACGCAATACTGAAAAGGGGTAACATTTGTTCAGGAAAATAGTGACTTCTTCAGATCAGTCTAGAAAAAAGAATAATTCCTTTTCCTCAAAGGCCGGTGTCACATTCCCTTCATATTTTTCACAGGAACTGCTGTGGAGAACTCCTCCTGAAGGTAAATGTCCTTGGCTGGCCTCCAGCATTCCCCTTATGGGCATAGCCATCCAGCCTTCAGAACCTGCCTGAAAGAGATATCACCACCCCCCATCCTTTTAAACACAGTATCTTTGGACTTATGATACTATGTTACAAATATTTGCATTGGATATCTGTGTATAAGTTCTCTGCTATTAACATCTTCACACCCAGTAAGTACCTAAGTGTATGTGGACTGAAGCAGGAAGCAGCACAGCACTCTCTGGAGCAGGCCATTTGTTATCCCTTGAAAAAGTTCTGATGACCTTGGATGTTTTTGATTAAAGGACTTTTGCTGCCATCTGTCAGCAAAAGTCATATTCTTTCTAGAAAAAAATCCAGTGGGCCCTAACTTTGCTGGAGGGAACCACAGCAGCAGCCAGGGTCCATTAAAATGTTCTCTCTCCTTCCATGTTCACCCCCAGATGCTCAAGGATTCAGCAAACACTGGGGAAGCAGAGAACACAAGCTTGGATGTGAAATAGCACTACTTTCTGTATTGCAGAAGAAAACAATATTTTAAATTACATAAGCAGATGGGGCTTGTTGGGCCCTCACAAGCCCAGAAGACTTCACACTGGGCCCGCAGAAGCCCCGAAGACTTCACACTGGTATACTGGTGTGTGTGTGTGTGTGTGTATATATATATATATATATATATATATATATGGAATTGAGCAAAGAACTTGTTCAATTCCAAAATTTTCTGAGAAGTAATCTCAATAGTCAATTTGCCTCATTATCCTCTCCCTGTCTTACCCAAATAAAAGCAGAGCTTTACTACCCTCCTTTTCAGCTTGGGGAATGAGGGCCGTGAAGAGATTTTGCACTGAAAAAGCAGCCATATTTGCATTTCCTTCACTTGTGTGGAGGTAAGCAATGTACTGGGCTTTGTGGAAACTCACAAAATGGTATCGTTGAACTGACTTCTCTGAAAACCACTGAGACCCACACCCTCTTTTGTGTGTTTCTGGTCGTTGCAAACCAAGAGCCTAAATCACTCAGAAGGCCTGGTTCTTTTATTCAGCGTTAACATTGGAGAGTATTATTTTTCTCCAAACCGTTTACAGACCTCTCCAGGCAGACTGCAGCAGTCCAAGGCTGAAAAGTGCTGCCTGGGATGGCAAAGCATTCTCTGAAGGTTTATGCAAATTTCTGCAGCAAAAAAATGTTCGCTTGTTGCCTCAACGCTCTGATATTGACACATTTGAGCCAATTAGAAGGGCGCCTTGTGCGCAAGTCACTGCCAGTCTGTCTGCATGAAACACCATAATGGGGGTGGGGATATCTAGTCAGTGTAAGAAAGAAGGTAGCGAGTGTGTGTGTGATGTGTAATTCCCCAAGGTCTTTATTTGAACACAAATCTATGCTCTTTCCTAGCTACAAAAGGAAACACTTACCTACGTTTATAATCAACACTCTGGGCATGTGTGTAAGCTATGTATACATCCAAATTTATATTCTAAAATACGCCAGCTATTGCAACAGTCTTTGTCTGTACGTGAGCTATGAATTTACCATGGTTTAGGGGGCCAGTGGGGCCAGAAGGTACACTTCCAGACCAGCACAGAATGCTGAAGAAATGACATTTTTACCTACCCTTCCTTCCTTGATTTCCATACCCACCCACACATTAGGGCTCCCACCTGACAGTCTTGCCTAAATCATTTCAAGGTTCTAAAAGCATTTGGTGAGCATCCTTGAGCAGGAAACAGCCAGTTTTGCTAATATACAAAGGAGTCCCAAGTCCCTTAAATCCATGGCAGCTGGATTTCAGCCAGCACTGGTCTTTGGATGGTTTACACTGGAGGCTGTTACCCAGCCTCTTGGCCCTTGGCATCCTTACTCAGTATCAGCCGACAGCAGAGTCTCAAGCAGTGCACAGAGCAAAACATTCTCAAATCCAGCATATACATTTACGGCTGTCTCTTGGAGTGCAAATGTTTTAAGTCT
This sequence comes from Cacajao melanocephalus, assembly GCA_963573385.1. NCBI lineage: Eukaryota > Metazoa > Chordata > Mammalia > Primates > Pitheciidae > Cacajao > Cacajao melanocephalus. The sequence goes on from CAUYLG010057375.1 coordinate 64,492, forward strand.
TGGGCCACCTGTGACTTAAAATTATCTTTCTTGGCTCAGGTCGGAGAATGTCACAGCCATCACTTCTTCCCAGCATAGAAAGCCAGGTGGTGCGTTCCTTCTGACCTGGCCAGTGGCAACGTTTCTGTGGCCCAGGAAGCCACAGGCAAACAGCCCGACAAAACCTGATGGGGTGACCCTGGCCCAAAACTATAGGATTCTATTTTCTTCCCTATGTAACGAAAGCAACTCTGGAAATAAAATTGTACCCCTTTGAAAACAAACATGGTTAGAGAAAGCAGAGAGCTCTTCGATGACGACCTAATAAAGGTGCTTTTCCTTTTTCGGGAATAAATGTTACTTTACTTGAATTTCTCCTCTATTTTCCCCGCTCCTCTTCCCCGCCCCCCACTTTCTCCTGTAAAATGGCAGCTGCAGGAGCAGCCTCCAATGGAAAACGGATATCTTGTTAATAACAGATGCCAAAACCCAGCATCAACACCAGCTCAGTGGAATAAGCTGTGGTGTAATCTGGACTCTGGGTTGTCTCCCACTGGGCCTGCAACTTGAGTCCTTTAAGAGGTTCAAAGCTCTCAGAGTATCTTAGCAAGATTATTTAAAGCAAGATAGACTAGCCAGCTCTCTCAGGAAAGAGAAGGGGCCCCTGGAGCATTTTTTTTTTTAACAGCTCGAGATGTGTGTAACTCCACCCCTTTCTTATTAAACAGAAGCCTGACTCATGGAAAATGGGTATTTGCGGCGCTCAAAGACACTAGCTCTAGAAAGACATTCATTTCTTTATTAAGGAGCTAGAGACATTCTGGAGTGGTTGTTTACACTCAGATTTTTCTGCGTTTCCTCTCAGGGCTTGTTTCAAATAGGTGAGGCTATTGCTTTTCTGAAGAACAGCAGAGGATGTACCAACCGAAGTCACACACAGCAAGCTGGTTTAAAACTAGCAGGCGAACAGAGCGAAGGGAATACAAATAAATACGGCATCTACTGAAAAAAACGGAACACAGCAGCAGCCATGGCATACAGAGCTAGAGATTTCAGGCGATTATAAGGGCGGTTCAAAACGAAAGCAAGTTAAGAAATGAGATGCATTCTTCAAGGTGACTTGCCAGAGAGAAAAGTTAACGAGTAAAAATGTCATAATTAATTTTTCAAGTATTTATTCACTCTAGATTATTTATTTTGTATGGACTATAGAAAAATAATTGTCAACTTTGACATTGTCTTGAAACTCTTGTCACTGGCCCAATCTTTTCCTGAAGTTTAAGGAAGCTGCAGAGCTGGACTACACGTTACACTCTTCAGCTAACATGTGCTTTTCAAATATTTGGCCCAGCCTTTTCCCCGAGATATTATATTTAGAAAATATACAAAGAAACTTCTTAGGAGTAAACAAAAGGCACCCGAACCATTCATTATAAAAGAGAGAAGAAAAAAATCCATAAATAATGCATTGTAATCAAATAATATAAAGTAAATATTCTGCAGACATAATTTTTTAAAAAAATTAATAGACTCCTTTTAATTTACTCACCATAAAGATTAAATGTTCAAGTGCACTTGTTTGATTAATAAAGCATTTTATATTCAATTATTAAATGCTAATCATTAGGAAGTTTACGTTGTTCAGGAAAATCATCAGCTCAGACATTAAAAACCATTATAAAAATATAGCTACAAGGTCAGTATCAAATTACCCTTCCATAGGACAGCTCAAGAACTCCTTCTATGTGATACTAGAAACTTTTTAAAACACCCAAATCCCTCTCAAAGCGCAGAAACCTCAAGAGCAATGATATGAAGGTAGCTTGAAACACAGGTAAAGTCTTTTTCAACAAAGAAAATAGGTGGTGTCCACAGCATATGGGGATCATTAGTTTTAACAGTCTGTGGTAAAATTTTAAAGGTAGAAGTTAATTTGTCGGGCCTTCGGCTATGTCTTCCTCCAGCTCTAGGGCTTCCTTTTTGGTTTCTCCGTCCTTCACCTCCTGCCGGGAAACGGGAAATTTATCCTTGTTGTTTTCCTTTTTCCATTTCATTCTCCTGTTCTGGAACCAGATTTTTACCTGTCTCTCCGTGAGGGCTAGGGCGTGGGAAACCTCGATTCTTCTTTTCCTGGTCAGATAGGGGTTAAAAAGAAATTCCTTTTCCAACTCTAGAGTTTGGAAGCGACTGTAGGTTTGTCTTCCTCTTCGTCTACCAGGAGCTGCTGATTAAAACAAAAAACAGGGGAAATAAACGTTTTAAAAATGTAATGGTGCCTCTGCATGTTGCTGGAGGTTTGTTGAACGAGGGGTCTACAGGCTGCAATATATATAGGGTGTGCAAGCAAGAGGGGCAGAGAGAAGATCTTCACAATTATTCTGTCCCCATCATCTTTACATGGTTTCTATTTTTTTTTTAAGTCTGTATTACTTTATGAATAAGAGCCACTGTGACTACAGAAGAAGGAAAAGGAGGGGGAGGGAGAGGGACGGGGAGTTTTAAAGCCAGAACGTGAGATGAAAGCAGATTTCTCCCCTTCTCCCCTCTTAAAAAAAAATTGCATCCCAACCTTGTGGTCTCATCCAGGGAAACATTTGAGAAGGAGACGAGCTCTGATTTAAGTGGTCTGGGTCCTCGCCAATATTACCACTGGACGATTTACAGTCAGGATATTGTACCAGCTCGGCCTCTTGCTGGGTCGTAAAAATCGGCTGTCTCTGTAAGTTATCGTATCCGTAAAACTTCGCGGGCTCCCCGTGACAAGCAATCCCGCCGCAGGGGGGAGGCGGCGGCGGAGGCAGAGGATGCGGAGGAGGAGGGGGGGCGGCCTTGTAGGCAGCGGCCGGGCTGCCCCCGCCGGGATGGAAGTAGTCCTGGCCCGGGCCGCCCCCACCGCCGCACCCCGGCCCGGAGGGCGGCGGGGACGGGTGCGGGTGCGCGTGCGCCTGCGGGTGCGCGTGCGGGAAGCCGGCGGCGCTGTTGCTATAGAGCTGCAGGGCTGCTGCGGCAGCGGCGTGACGGCCGCCGACCTCGGGCGCGAAGTGACAGTCGTAGTAAGTGGGATTGATGGCCTCGCCTGCCGCCGCTGCGGCCGCCGCCTTGTACTTGGAGTACAGCGGGTTCACGAAGTACGAACTCATTGGGGCGGCGGCGGCGGCGGCCCGGGCGGTGCTAAGCAGGCAGGGAGCGCGCCTCTGCTCGGCCGCACTGCCGCGGGGGCCTCTGGGGCGGCTGCTCTCGCCGCCTGGGCCGCCGGGCTACGCCGCCGCTGCTGCCGCCCACGCGCGCGAGTCGCTTCTGAGGCCGGGCAGCCGCGGGCGCTCAGCTACTGGGCGCTCATGCCCGGGTCCTGCGCCCGCCGCCTCGGCCTCGCGCCGCCTCCCTCGCGGGTCGCCGGGCCTCGCCCAGCCCCCGCGCGCCACCGCCCTCCCGGCCTTTCCCGGCGCGCCCCGGCTCGGCCGCAATATAATCGCCGACGCCCCGGGCGACCTGCCCCGCTGCCTCCACTGTTTCCTCTCAGGCACCAGGAGGGCCTGAGCGCACCGGGACAAGAAAAAAAGTGCGCCGGCCCACGGGGACACTCTGGCCTCGGTTTACAAACCCCCGCTCTGGAGGGAAAAGAAAAAAACACCCTTTGCCCGCCGCCACCTCTCACCGCGCCCCCCCCGCGCCCTCCGCCCGCCGCTCTCGCCCCCGCCGCCGAGGCTGCCGCCCCGGTGCGCACCGGCGAGGCATTTTTGCAGCACAGCACTGCACGGAGAGGCAGCGTGACGGGGGCGAGGAGCCCCGCGGAGGGATCCACGCGCACTTCTGCCGCTGCGCCCAGCGGCCGGCGCGCCGCGCTCGGCCCGAGATGCCTCCGCCGGCCTTAAAGGGGGCCCATAAAGCCGCACTGCCAAGGGCTTCTTGTGCCCCCGGGGCCGCGGGAACGTGAGCCGCAGCCGGCAGGGAGGGGGCGCGGCAGAGCCTTAGACTTGGGGGAGGCAAGGAGGCCACTCCCAGGAGGCTGCGGAGCAAATGACTCCCTCCCCAAGCTCCTAGGGCAGCCCAGCAGAGGTTGCCCGTGGCTTTTGCAGCTCTGGACACGCGGGCGCAGCCCAGGGAACGTGGACAAGAGGTGTGACGGACCGGACCGGACCGTGCATTTGAATTGAGGCAAATCGAAGTGGTTGGATTAAAAGCCGCGAGTGTGGCCCCAGATCCTGGCGTTATCAAATCAAATCAAAACCCTTCTTTTCCAGCTGAGTGGGCTGTGGAAATGAGATGTACATTTACCCTTGACGCACCGCATGCCTGGCCGAGGCTCCCAGGTTAATTGATATTTAATGGAAATCATGCCCATGAATATAGTTTCCATCATTTCACCCTTGATAGACGTCAGCACTGGGCGCAGGGGGAGGCTGAAGAATGCAGGAGGGGGCATTAGCCTTGCTGAGAGAGTGAATAGAAGAGCGGATAGAAAGGTTCTGAGGCGGGAAAGGGGACTTTCGCTGGGGAGGGTGACATTTCCTCGGGCAGGAGGCGGCTCCCTGGTCTCAGCCCCAGCGCGCAGCGGACCAGGGCGGGCTAAGGTTCCTGGAGGAGCGCGGGGGGCCGACGCCCGCGAATCTCCCCAGGAGGGCCGGCGTTCAGATCGCGCCGGTTCCAGGCAGCTGCAGGCGGCCCATCTTCTGCTAACAATCCTAGTTCCTCCGCCAAGCCTGTGAAATTACTGCCGAGAGAGCGCGCGGGTCTCAAAGTTACGAATTTTTCCCAAAGCAGAGAAAGAGAAGGCTCAGCCTAGTTTGTGAGGAGTGATGAAGAAAAGCAGCGCGAGTCATGTGGGCCAGTCGAGTGTGAATCGACAAAGTATTCCTGATTTTAGCAGCTCTCTCCAAAGCTGCCTGGCTCCCCACGCACTTCCAACCGCCTCCCACACTCTTGCTTTCCCTCTCTACTCTGGTTTCAATGTCCAACAAATGCAGTGGTTGTCTGTTGTGTGTGTGTGTCTTCTCTTCTCCTGCCCGGCCTTTTTCGTGGGCTCTTTGGGTAACTGAGCCCCATTTCCTTCGGGATAGGTACAATGTCGTGAGGGCGCCAGGCCCACAGCCTTGGAAACAGACCTCGAAGGGGCCCCCGCTCAAGCTAAACGCACCACGCCGGCTTTCCACACCAAATGCAAATTTCCGAAAACCCCAGACGGCCTCTGAGAAGCCGCAGGCCGGCGAGTGATTTCAGCTACCCCTCGCTCCTTGTGGGTTGGCCCAGCTTGCGAGCGCGATCCTGACGTGTGTCTGGGTGGACAGAAACATCATTTTTACAAATGGAGAAAATGAAGTCGAGATGGACAGACGTAGCGAGGTGTTAATGTCTGACTTAATTATTTCTACTGGGAATGACTGACAGTGGTTAAGGTAAAGGATTCGTTAATGAATCTGGAGATGATAAAGGCGTGCTTTATTTAATTTTAAAGTAGTAGGGAGTGCAGACTTGAGGTGGTGGAGAGCAAGGGATTTTTTTTTTCTTTTTGTTTTTGTGGTTTTTTTTTTTTTTTTCCTGCTGGTTATTGCCAAGTATAATCACTTTCTTTAAATCCGAAGGCGAACGAACTGATTCTGACAGTTAAGGATTTGTCCTTCAATCTTGCAAATACCCAATTAAAAGATTATTATCGTGAATAAAGCCTTGGAGCTACCTTTGTAATTGTGCCCCCGTTTTCAGTTTGGCGTATGTGTGTGTGTGCGTATTTGAACCCTGGATAAATGAGGGGATTTTGGATGGAATGGGGAAAAAATGAAAGAGAGAGCCAGGATCTCAACAATACAAGACACCTTCTAGAATTGCGTGATTCCTCAGGGGAAAAAAAAGACAAACGAACACTAGAAAATTAATTTATACATATTCAGGCCAAATTTAGAAAACATTAAACACAACATTTCCTCTTTGGACCAAACAATTTTTAACATGTGTTTAAGCATTCCGTTTATAATATGAGTAGAAAAAGAGCGCGATTACCTTAGTAAGCAAAGATCTATGCTTTTTACAGGTTTCTGTTTTGCTAGAATACATTAATTTATCATGTTTTGTAGGCTCATCTGTGCCATAGTCTAAATTTTCTGAAGCACTGACTGAGCCAAAATTTTATGCCCAACAAACACGAAGAATTTAATAGTTCACCTTGTTTATTTTTTGTTAAATTTATCCTAATTTGGAATTAAAAATAAGATTGTAAATATTTTTAATCAAAGCCTTCCTCCGCCGCAATTCAGGCTTTACGAGATCAGAAAGTGGAGCAACAGCGCTCTCTAGTGGCCAAATGCCACCTCCAGTCCACTGAATTTAACTTCCCTTTATTCATCTCAAACCAATTCTGATCTTGTTCTTCAGTTTGGGGCTTGGACTGCTGACACTAATAATGCTTCATTCCTGTGACTGTCAACAAGTGAAGAGCAGCAAACAGGGGCTCCTGCATGCCTAGGATATTCTAATGTGTGCTCTCGACAGCTCCAGTAGTGCCTTTTCTAAGAGCTTTCAGCCCTTCTTTTGCCAGATACCTAAGGTCCCCATGCTGTAACCGCCCAGCTGTGCCTTTTAAAACAATTATAGGACAGGCTAGATTTAACAAAACCTACAACTTTCTAAATATCAGCTGCCAAGAGGCTTTTTCTTTTCCAGAAGAACCAGACAGTTTGGCAACCAAGAAATTACAGAAGTCAAGCATCGTTGTGTTTTGTTTTTCTCTTACAGCTGTTGCTTTTAGGATTAAATCATGAATATTTGCTATTTTAACAGTGTAACTTTAATGCTTTGGGCTCACTTAGCTGGGCGATTTTGGGGGGAATCGAAGCCAAATCAAAAGCCTTTTGCTGGATCTCTGAGTGGCTGTCTGGAAAGTCCCTTTGGGTTTGTGTTCGTTTGAATTTCTACAGACAATAAATGGGATTTTTAAAATGTGTATCAAAAGTCATTGAACTGAATTGACTGGGAATTCGACTACAATTTTTTAAACATATGACTATTGGCTGAAGTGTTTCCTGGTTCTCTTTTTATTCATCTTTAAAAATGCTCTTGTTCAGTTTAGGTGTAACAATCATATTTTTTATAAGTGAATAGACATAAATCCCAACAATCTTTTTCCTTCAAAGTTTGGAGTGGAGGGCCAGAAATTCTTCTGAATAGGCATCTAACTTCATCTTTTCCCTCCAGCCACACTTCTGGGAGACTCTTACCTGGGTAAATGTCCTAAGATCACTAACTGCTGGACCCCCAATAACAGGCCAATTTTTTTTTGTTTGTTTCCAAAGAACCAGCTAAACCGCGGTCATAGTCAAAATATTATAAAATCCCACCGCCTTAGGCTACTTCCGGCACCCAGTTTATTTCAAAAATCAGAAATTCATCACCTCTTCCTTCCTACGTTTGTCATGTTTATTTCCTAGGTGCTCACACCTCACCCAGGGTCTCCCATGCCCCTGCCTTCTTGGTCCAACACAGTCTTGTTTATATTTTATTGTCTAGATTTTAAGACCCAGTTTTGTCTGCATTTTTCCTTTCCTCCCACAAACACAAACATCAAAATGAGATGGTTTCAAAGCAAAAGTGCCGGGCCTGTAGTAAACTCATTACCTCCAGACGTCTGGCCGGCTAGATGGCTTTATGACACCTTGGCTCTTCCTGTTTTCAAAGAGCCCTAGGTACAGGGCTGGCCACAGGGGCAGGGGTATGCAGCACCTTCTGCCGGATCTGGGCCTTGGCTTTCCCTCCCAGCCCCCTCTACTTCTTCTTCGAGTCCCCTCTTTCATCAGGATCCCCCAAGATCTCTGCCACCGCCCCCACCTTCCGCCCAGCCCAGGCCACCCGGCGCCGCTGCTGCCTCTTCGGGCTGCAAAAGCTGTGCTCACCCGAACCCTCACTTACAATGACCTTCATTTTAGCCCCTGAATGCAGCCCCCAGAGGGTCAAGCTGGGGGCTAAACATACACAGAAGCTGGGTTGGGGGGGAAGGGGCGGTGGGTTGGAGGTGGCTGGGGAGGAGAGCCTTGACCATTTTGATCGCTAAGGTCACTTTGGGGCTCTGGTGGGGAGGGGCAGAAGCTCACAGCCTGACCGTCTGGGACCTCTCGCAGCCAGCCAGCCTGGCCGAGCTGAGGGAGTTGCTCCAGAGTGCAGAGTTGGCCTTTCCCTTGTTTGGAAAGGGGTTTGGAGGCGTGGGCTCCAGGAGCCCAGGGAGGGCTATGGTGCTTTGTACCCAAGCCCCAGCCTGAAAGTGCCTGGCTTCTGGGGCCTGCTGGTTCCTCTGGGCGCTGCTGCTAGGCTGAACTGTGCCCAAGCACGGAGTTCCCAGAGGAGCTGGAACCAGGCTTGGGGAGGCACCAACATTCCCACAGGGTCTGTGCTCTAGGCCACACCTCCCCACACAAAGGGAAGCTCAGAGACACATTAGAGAGATCTGTCAGGTGGAAGGGCCAGGGATTTTAAACAATATCTCCCTCCCAGGCGTGGAGGAGAAATATCCTGAGTGTGATATTTTGCACAGAGGCAGAGAAAGCAGGCACACAACGTTTAGGGCCAGCGTCTGGGCTCAGTTGATCAGGTTAGCATTTATTAGTAGGAAGCAGTAACATTTACAACTGGTCCTCGGGCAGGGACTGGGAGAGCCACCACCCGCGGCCGCCCACGCAAGCCCAGCCCTTGGGGAAGAAAGCAGCACGTCCAATGCACTGAGGACGAAACCCCAACCCACCCGAGGCCCTGGGCTCCTCTCTAGGCCTCACTGAAGATCTCCGCCGAGGTGCCGCGGGCTCCCAGAGGAAAGGGGGCTTTCGAAACTGTTGGGCAACCCCGCCGGGCTTCGGCAGGGGCTTGCAGCCGGGGTGTCCGCGCTGCTGTTGCTCCGCCTTCATTCTTGGAATTGGGGCGCGCTTGGCCCCTGTTTGGGCAGTGCTGGGGGTGGGGGGACTAAACTACAGCACTTTTCAGAAACATGGGGGACATTTACACGAGAGGGCTCCCCAAGCCAGCGTGCACTCACAAAATATAGCATTTCCTAAGGATCCAATGGAGCAGGAAAGGGAGGGAGCGGGATAGGGTGAAACCCCAAAGCCACTTTGTTTTTCCAACACATAAGCGAGCAAATAGGGTCCCCCAAATACCTCACAGAGACCAACCACACAGTCACTTCTACCTTAAAAAAAAAAAAAAAAAGAGAGAGAGAGAGAAGTCCAAGTCGTTGGAGTGTTTCTGGAAATCAAGCACCCACAACGGCAAACAAAAACAAAAACAAAAACTGCTGCTTTTGAGCGCTCCCGCCAGCACTGCACAGGGTCAGTCTCCTTTGGGGCATTTCTCTTTGCTCATCTTTTTCATTTTCATCCTACGGTTCTGGAACCAGATTTTGACCTGTCTCTCTGTTAGGTTGAGAATCCTGGCCACCTCGTAGCGCCGGTCCCTGGTGAGGTACATGTTGAAGAGGAATTCTTTCTCCAGCTCAAGCGTCTGGTATTTGGTGTAGGGACAGCGCTTTTTCCGGGTGGAGCGAGCGTGGATCCAGTTCGCTGCGGGGTTGTCTACAAAGAGTGGGTTTTGGAGATGGGGAGCGACGGGCGGAGGGGAGGTAGGGGGAGACGACAGGGTAGGGAAGAGAGGTCGTTAAATTAATTTCACCAAGGATGGCCGCTTTTCACAACTTGGGGGGAATTATCATAAAAGCCTTAATGCCCGCGCTCTGTTTACCGTACAAACCGAGCGCCCAGGGTAGGTGGTTATGGGGAGCTTTTTTATGGATGCCTGTTGCTCGCCTAGGCTTGGGTAGGCGTCTAGACGTTTTTATAGGTTAGTAAAACTATCAGTTTTGCACATTCGAGCCTTACAGGTTTCAGCAATAAATCAGGGGGCAATTTCTTTTGCACTTACTTGGGTCAAGTTGCTGCTGCGGCGGCTGCGGATGCTGCTTCTCCTCCTCCTTCAGCGGGCAGCCGGGGCTCGGGTGGTCGCTGCAAGCCGAGGGCTCCGACGAGCCGCCCGTCCCGTTCCCGGCCCCGATCCCTGCCACGGGCCCGGTTCCCCCCGCTGCCGCTGCCGCTGCCGCCTTGTCCCGCAGAAACGAGTTGCACGAGAACTCGGGGCCGCTGCTCCCCTGGGACTCCCGGGCCGCGGAGCACTCAGTCCGTTTGGAGGAGGTGGATAAGGAAGTGGAGGAGGAGGTGGTGGAAGCGGCCGTGGCAGGGGCCGGGGCCGCTCGGGTTTCAGGCTTAATCCCGTAGTGGCGCCCGTTGGCTGGACCGCCGGGGCCAGGGCTGGGACCGGGGCCCGGGCCGCCGCCTCCACCCCCGCCACCGCTACCGCCACCGCCACCGCCACCGCCCGCACCACCCGGGAAGCCGGGCAGCGGCTCCATCCAGGAGCGCACGTAGCGGCCAGGCTCGGAGGCAGAGGCGGCCAGGGGCGGCGGGGGGACATACGGGTGGTAGAGGCCGCTCATCGTCGCAGCCGCCGGGGGCTGGGCGGGCACCGCGGACCACGAGGCTGAGAACACGGCCGATTTGGGGGCAAAACTACACGAGGCGAACTCGGCGGCGGCGGCGGCCGGGCTATCAGCCACACCTGCAGGCCGGCCCTGCGCGCCTGGCCCCGGCGGCCCGAAGCGCGCCGCGAACACCTCGTCGCCCTCATGGCCTATAAGCGAGTCCACGTAGTAGTTGCTGAGGGTACCACTGGAAGACATTTTGAGGCGCCCCGCGCTCCCACCCAAGGTTACACTGTCCGCCGCGGAGCCGCTCCCCGCCGGCGCCCGAGCCGCCGACTAGTTCGCAGGCTGCAGCCTCCACCATTGGTCGCGCGGCCCACGTGATCATATTTACCAATACCGGGAGTAAATCAGTCCGCTAAACTGGGGGCTGCTGTGATTAAAAAAAAAAATCATCAACGTAACAGCCGCAATTAGAGCCCGCAGGCCCAGGTCCATGAGCCTGGCTCGGCCTGGCCCGGCTCGGCCGGGCCCGCCCAGCGGCGGCCAAGACCACAGACGGGACCGCGGCCGGAGGAGGCGCTGGGGACTATTTGTTCGCTTCTTCTTGCGGCCCTCGGTCTTGCAGTCCAAGCCCCGGCACTGGCTCTCCAGCTCCCGAGCCGCGGGCGGCGCGTCCAGGGCACACGGAGCGGCCGGGACGTGCAAGGCCGGGTGTCGCCCGAGGCAGGCGAGCCCTCCGGGGCGGCCCCTGGCTCCCGAGGGGAGCTGTTCTCCCCTTTCCTCTCTCCCTACCCAAACCCACCCCTCCCCACACATCCCCACACACACGCTCGCTCACAGCTTGTCGTGTTGTTTAAAACAGGTGGAAGACCTCTGTAATGATATTATGCCTTTCAATAAAAATTTTATGAGGTGTATTTGATTATAGATTAATGTGTCCCTAATAAAACGGACGGATGGAGCAGCTCAGAGTGCCCCCTCCCCCTGCCACACTCACACACGCCCGCGCGGCCACACACACCCCGACGTGAGGCTGGGCACACGCCGCGGCCCGAGGGGCCAGCCGGGGCGCCTGGCGTGGCGGCGGCGGACGCGAAGGGGCTTCTGCCTGCCCTCGGAAGAGTGGCAGGCCGGGCGAGTTGGCGCAGCACGGACAGTGGCGGCCACGGTGCCTCATCTTCTCCGGTGCTGCTGGAAAGTCCCTGGAAGAGAACACGCCACAGGGCAGAACCCAAATGCTAGAGCAGCCTGCTGCAGCCCACCGCCCCAGCCCTGCCTCAGTGAGTCTCCCCAGGCAGGGCCCCTTCGAGCGGTTCGCACGCACTTAGAGGCCTCAGAGGAAACTCCAAAAATGTCTAAAAATCTGGCCGAATGGCCGGGTCCTTGGGCCACTCCCTTCTGAATTTTTTTTCCCTCCAGAGGTGAGGTTAAGCAGCCTTGAATCTGAGGGAAATGCCCATTGTCACTCCCAAATCCATGGTACAAAGCCTCGGAAGCCCGGCTGGGAGCCGAGACAAAAGCCGCTGGGGAGCTGCCGGCGGAGGGCATATTCTTCGTTCCACAAGTTGTCCAGCGCATCCTTGGAGGGCTCCTGGCCCACCTCCAGCCCCGAAAAGGAAGAGAGTAAATGGCTACTTATGGCCTGATTGATTACCTTTTCCAATAGCTTTCTGATTTTTGTTCCAGAGGGGATGCCTTTGCCTTGTAGCTCAGGCTTTCCTCCGAGACATGGCCCCCTAACAACAACTAATGGCGCTCCCTACACGCTCGGTGAAACGGCTAAGTCAAAATTACCCTCCTCCTGCCCAACCCGTGTTAAGTGTGGGGCAAACCTATTCCAATGTTTTCCATCTAGCATTGATTCCAAGCCCTCTCCCCCACCCCCAGGAAATGGCCCCCTAAAAGGGTTCTGTCTTGGAATGTTCCTGGTTTGGGGGAGGAAGTTGAAAATTCTGAATGCCACTGTCCCAGAGACTCCCTGGATAAGGACTTAGAGCACCTAAATAGTTTGTTCTTAGAGAAACATTTAAAAAGGAAGAAATTGAAAGGAAGTGTTTTGTGAAACTGCTGAAAGCTGTTTGAAACCGCAGGCTGGACCTGGGGTAACGAATTTTCTGTTCGCTTTTCCCCCCGAAAGGCCTCTCGTCCCTTCCCCCCCTCCCCCAACAGGATCAGATAAGTCTAAGGTCTCTAGTGGGGATCCTGCAGAAGCCGGTGAAAGCTGGTGGGAGTCTCCCGGGCCATGGCAGCAAATGGAACATTGGACTTCATGGGAAGTCATGTTCATTTGCAAAATTTTCAGCCACCCTTTCTGCATTGTCTTGCATCCCAGATGCAGCAGCTCCAACCAGCATCCTGTGATTAAATAAAGGAAAGACTGACTGGGGAAAATCTTTTCATTTCTTCCTTTAAAAATTTTTCATGTGGGCCACTAAAAGGTAATGACAGAGCAAAAAACCCGTCCACAAGGAGACCAAGGCAAAGTGGGATGGGAAAACTCACCCATCCTCGGCTTCTCTGGGGTCTGGCTGTCTTGTGCTTGGGATGGGGGTAGGGCTGAGGGAAAGGGGGCAGAATTGGATCCGCTGCAGTGCTAAACTGCTGCTTGTCCTTGCTCCTGTAATGGAGGCCGGTAGCTTCCAGGTGGGCAAGACTAGCTTCAACCTAGCCCCTGATGATTGCTCGCCAGCCAGAAATCACCAAGATGCCACTGAAAGCATTAAAAACAACACAACCAAAACCAAAGAGGAGAAAACACACAAATGGGAAGCTTTGAGGAGAAAGCGGCTTGGGGTATAAGCTTACTTACCAGGCTCAGGCCAGAGGGAAGCTCACACCCATTGAGAGTGGCAATTATGTTACTATCACTGGAGGCTGGGAAAGGAAAGCGGAGACTCCCCTTCCTCCCAATTATGAAAACTGCACTCTCAGGCTGGCTTATCACTCCTCTCCCTCAACCACTGCCAAAATCCCACACCCTAGGCCTCCTCCAGCTTTTCTCGCCCATCTCCCTTCTCCTGTTAGTCTATCACTCCCCCACCCAAATGCCCCAAACAGGGTGTTTAACCAGAAGATAATCTCACCATAGGCTTTCATTTCCACCATAACGTATTTCCATGTCAGAAAGCAGAGGGAGCGAACTCGTTTCCAGAGTTTATTGCATTATACATGCGACCAGAACATGCACAGAAAGGACAGGTTGCTGCTGCACTTCTACCAAACCACAGATGCACCACAAGGGAAAGGCTACAAGGCATAAATCGTCAATGTTCCATCTCACCAAAGACAATTGCTAAATTCATTTGTGAAAAGATACATTGTAATGTGCTTTTTTTAGTCCCCCTCCCTCCAAGCTTGTGGGTTTTCTTAATCTTTTATTTTAAATATATATGTCATTTTTAGAGTACTGGATGTATTCAAAATGCCGTGAGTTCATGTACTAACCACACACACAGACCTTTTGTGTTAGGAAAGACATGAAAAAGTCACATTGCTGGATGGATGGATGGATGCTCTACAATAAGTTAAGACCCAAATGAAAATGCGCAGTAATAGTTACCCTGCATTACGATGAAAAAATAATAAATTACACGTGCTAAATTTTTTAATATATATATATATATATATATATATACTCATAAGGATTACAGATCACTTGCAGCACGAACATAATGACCCCAAAGTCACATTCTAGCAGGAAAACAAAATACAACAAAACAGAAAACAGCGGTGAAGGTTTTGTTTCCGCTTTCCCAGTTCTCCAGCACTGGGCCCTGGAACGGGGTGCCCTCTCTCCAATCCTGGCCTCTGACCGGCCTCAGACCTAAGAAAACGTGAGGTTGGCGGTCAGTTCTCGGATCCGGTTCTCTCGGCTCATCTTCTTGAGTTTCATTCGGCGGTTTTGAAACCAAATCTTGACCTGCCTGTCGGTGAGGTTAACGCTCTTACTGATCTCTAGGCGGCGCTCGCGGGTGAGGTACATATTGAACAAGAACTCTTTTTCTAATTCCAGCGTTTGGTGCTTAGTGTAAGGGCACCTCTTCTTTCTGCCACTCTTTGCAGTGAGCCAATTGCTTGTTGGCGTATCAGACTTGATTTCCTCTAACAAAATTAAAGGGAGAAGAAGAAAAAAAATCAAGAGGGTTTTCTTTTTCTCAGTCTGTTCAAATGTACCCTTGGCCATGACCCTGCTGACAACCAGGCCGCTTTGGAAAATGCTAGTATTAAACATTACTCACATGAAGTGGGCCCTGGAAGGGAATCTTACATTGTTGCCACATTACTTAAATGACATGATGGCAGGACATTGCATTTGGGTTCTCTCTCTCTCTTTCAACTTTCTGACTTGTACAAAACATTAGTATAATAGTAAACTTTCCAGATCTCCCCAGCAACATTCTAAGGGTTCAGCTCCTGAGAGGGCCAGAGGAGAATAAGCCACAACCTGGACAAGCCTACCAATATCACTGCAGCCTCAGGTCCCCAGGTCTGCCGCTTCTTCCCCACCTCTCCTAGGCAGTCAGGGAGCCCCACAGTCAGGTTTATAGGTGCCCATTCTCTTTCAAAAAATACATGGGGAAGCGAGAACACCTTCCCCACCCTGCCTGGGTATTGCTGCATTCCCCAGAATTTCCGGAATTTTTCATGTCTTCTTGCCCCCACACAAAAGCATTCCCCCAGAAATGGAGCCCCCTACTGTGGTCCACCTCTGAGCACAGGGGAAGAGCAGCAGGGGTAGGTTTCCTTCTCAGAAAGCCAGATCCATGGCTCTTTGCCCTAGCCCAGCCCTAAGGCTGGCCTTACAGAGTGGGCAACGCGGGTTCCACTCTCCCCCTCCGCTTTTGCCCTCTTTGGCGACGGATAGCAAAGCCTGCGGCACTTTTACTAAACAAAGCCAAGGTTACCTAGTCCAGCAAAGGCAGGAAGTCCTGTTCCCCAACCCAAGCACCAATCAGCCCAGCCATCCCGTTCTCCTCACCACCCCCAAGCTCGCAGGATGCGGGGTGCATACACTTGAACACGAACACTGTGCCCTGGGTAACCTTAAAATGATCACTGGGCTCAAGGCAAAACTGGAACTGCAAATCTGAGCAGGAGAAAGGAGGCTCTGGGGTCGTGTTTACCAGCCGCAGGTCTCCTTTGCGCTCTTTTGTTGTGTTTCAGGTCTAGCTCAGGAAAAATAAGACCGGCAAGCTTTTCCTCTGCCCGGGCGCCATCAGCGTGGGGCCAGGACTGGCGGGAAGGGCCAGGGCAGCAGGGGAGAAGCGGGGACTATCTCGGGGCTGAGATCACCCCTCTAAAAGCCAGGCGGAGCAGCACCTGCCAAGTCGGGCGCCGGCTCGGCGCTGGGCACCCGGGCGCTCCCTCTCTGCCGGTTCCCGGGCTGCGCGCCCCGCTGGGGTGGCAACTCTGCTCATACCGACCTTTGCTTTCCTTCTCCTGCACTTCGGGACTGGACACGGAGACCTCAGCCAGGCAGCTTCTCTCTTCAGGAAGGCCGCCTTTGGCCTCGGGGCTCTCCACCTGAGAGACTTTGGTGGGCTCTTGGCCGTTCGCTGGCTCGTTCATCTTCTTTTCCATTTGCAGCTGGGCAGCGGAGAGCTGCGGCTTGGCCGCGCCACGAGGGTTGAGCTGGAGCATGACAGTGGAGCTGCCTTCGGGGCTGTTATTGTACTCTTGGGTTTTCCCGGTGGCGTAGGTCTGACTCAGTCTAAAATATCCAGGGACGGGAACCTCAGGGTTCTCAACGGGACAAGACTCAGGGACCAGCCTCTGGTAAGAAGGTACCTCGGCCGAAATGAGTTTGTTGCGCTTATCAGAATACATGCAGCAATTGGATTCTTCCTTAATGTTGGTGGTGAAAGAGCAAGTGGGGACTTGCTGTGTAACAGGTTGCTCTATTCGACAAGATCTGTTCGGGTCTGTCCAACTGTCTACTTGAGGTATATAAGGATGCACATTCATACCCATATTTTGGTGGTTCACTTCTCTTTTGGCCAGAGACGGGAGCAGTCCACAGGTTTGCATTCCATAGGTCCCCATGTCTGCGCTAGGTGGTGGCATGTACATGCTGGCGCTGCTCGAATAAAAACTGTCACTCCTGCAGGCACTGATCAAGGAATCTACTAAAAAAGTATTAGCAGCAGGAGAGCTGTTGGGAAAGGACATTTTGGGGAGGAATTTGAAGAAGAGAGATTGTGTCCTTTGTAGGCTGACATCTCTAGGAAAACATTCCCCGTGTAATTGTGGATGCCTCTGCCGACCACATGACAACCAAGCCAATGAGATTTGAAAATGGCCTTGAGCCGCAGCCTCCTCTCAGGTCACGTGCTCCAGAGCCCGGCCGGCCGGCCGCGTAAGCACGGACAACAGCGACATCTACTACGCGCCCGCGATAGTGCGCGCTGGAGACAACCGGCCCAGCGCTCTCCGCCGCCCTCCCGTCCGCCTCTCCAGGGCTCCCTCCGCCAGCCCGCCCCACTCGCGTACCCCGCTTCGGCCACTGGGCCCAGCCGGCGAAAGGAAAGGCTCGGCCCGAGAGAGCCTCCGAGTGGAAACGCACGGACGGGGAGGGAAGCCAGACTGCCCTGGCGCCAGCGCACAGAAGCATCCCCCCCCTCCCCCCTCCCGTACACACCCAGGCAGAACGCGCTTAAGAGGGCCAGGTCCAGGACAAGAGGGTGGGGGCGCAGGCTGATTAATTTAGTCCCGGGCAGCCCAGCGGGGAAGGTGAGTCGGATTCCGCCGGCCCTCAGACATCCCACCCCTGGGGTCCAAGGGAAAGATCCCTTGGGGCAAAGAAGCGGCCAAGGTGTCTCTCGGAGGGCGGAGGCGAAAAGGGCTGTAAGGGCCGAGAGGCCAAGCAGCGGCCGGGCCCGGATCCCTGTGGCTAGGTCGGCGTTGTCCTCTCCCTTGGTCCTCCTGCCTGGCTCCGGGTCCCTATGCGTCCGGGCGGGCTACACTAGCCTTCGGCTCTCAGAGGAAC
Organism: Cacajao melanocephalus; assembly: GCA_963573385.1. NCBI lineage: Eukaryota > Metazoa > Chordata > Mammalia > Primates > Pitheciidae > Cacajao > Cacajao melanocephalus. The sequence goes on from CAUYLG010057375.1 coordinate 81,903, forward strand.
CACACCCTGACCTCTGCGGAGCCGGGCCTCCGGGAGCTTTCAGCCCAGAGACAATTCTTTGCCAGCAGTTCACTACCCGCGAAAGCGTCTCTCCCGCTCCCTGCGGGAGAACTAAACCGAGCTTTCCCTCTCCATACCCTGATAATAGAGGGCAGAAAGGAAGGAAGAAAGGAAAAAAAATTTAAGAAACGGTGAAAACGCTGACCCTCAGAATCCAGAAGTTCCAGAAAACTGACTGGGCCAAGAAGGACAGAGAGAAACGCAAAGGTGTCATTTGGTTCTTCTGCAAAGAAAAATATGTTTTCCTTTTATGGATTTTGTAAAAGCATTGGTTTCTGACAAGTGCAAGGTACAAAAGGTTGTGGAATTTATTAATACATATTAAGAAGAATCAGGGCGATCAATAAAATTCTCATCTACATTCTTGGGCTACTTGGTAATTTTCTTGCTTCTGAAGGTTTTTAAAGAGTTATGCCCGCTGTTGCCACACACGAGAAGATACTTTATTAACAAATCAATCGAGACTTTGTAAAGGATAAGATTAATAGTTAAATTTAGCATAATGGCGTTTGCTTTATGAATTATTGAAAATTATACTATTGATTTTTTTCCCTTTGCTGCTAACCAAGAAGGTCAATTTTTGTTTTAACACAAATTGTCAAATATTAAAAGCTACGCTTTTGTCAGAAGTTAAATTTTATAGTTTTGGACAATTCCTAAAATTATTTGACAAGGCTTTGCTTGGGTAAGGGAGGGGAAGGAGGTGGACGAATCTTAGTCCTCTGCTTCCTTTGGTGAGGGCAAGTTCTATAAAGAGGATATGGTCTGGGGTTGTGGTCCAGCTCATTAAAGAACCACCACTACCACCACCACCACCACAGTGGAAACTCAGAGTTTTATGAGAAACTTCAACAACTTCCTCCCTCCTTCTCTGGTTGCAGGCGGGTGAGCCGCCCTGCGGAAGCCGGGGCCTCGGGGCAGCAGCAGGGAGCTTTAACCTTGATTTCCAAAGACTTGCCCTGAGTGAGGGGCCGGCCAGGGCTTGGAGCCGTCCTTCGGCCTGCCAGGTTCCCTTCCTGAAGCCAAGAAAGTAAAGCAGCCCCAGAAACTCTGACCGTGAACCAGTTCTCAGGCGGGGAAGGCATCTGTGTTCTCTTTTCCCGATACTCGCCGGGCATGGGCTGGCCTTGGATTTCAGGCCCAGAGACTGAACTTGTGGGCAAATTGGGTTTCTGCCTCAATAGAACATTTATTTGGGGCCTGATGTTCATTAAAGCGCCTCAGCATTCTCGGGGACCTAGTAGCCCGCCTGCTTCTTTACAAAAACCTCTCCCAACAAACCCTTTGTCCCTCTTTCCAAAAAGGAATCTCCCCTGGCCTGGTGGAAACAAGCATTGAACATTATTTTCGGCCTTGGGACCGTTTCGCCTGTTCCCTCTCAGTGCCCTCCCCCAAACAATAACCTCTTTTAAAAAACTCCTCAGTGGCAATGAGACAGACCTTTTAAACCTTTACGCAGCTGTTCAAATACAACATCATTGTCAGGTTAAAAGCCTGGCGCCTCTAACAGCTTCGGCTGCGGTATCCCAGCATAGCCCAAGGTTTAAACATTACCTTTCCACAGGGGTAGCTATTTTCAAGCTTGGGGATGTGGGTTGAGGAAGGCAGAAGAAAAACCCCATAACTTTTGACTTTAGGTTGCTAAGGTCCTGTTCAGAGCTAACAGCCACTGACCAGTGCCCTGAAATTTGCTTTCTCACATGGTGGAGATCTCGTTCCAAGCCAGGGCTCAGCGTGCCCAAGTCTGGATAATGTGCCCGCTGCACTCACTTGCGGCAGGCGCCCTGACACTAGCTTGGCGCTCCAGCAGTGTCGAGTGTCGCCCTTTTGCCACTTCGCCAGGAAAGCTGTCTCGGGAACTCGTTTGCCCAATTCTCCCTATCCTAAGCAAGGCAAGACTGTTCAATCTAATCGGGAATTTTATGCCCATCAAATGCCCTTTCATAATCTTTATTTATACATGAAGAAAACATCCAGGCTAAAAACAAGCAATTCCTTGCGGGCGTGTAGGTCCGCAGTGAGCCAGGATAGGCAGGATGTGTCTTCAGAATTTGGGGACCTCTCCATTTCAGTTCTCAGTGGCTTTGAGCTCAAAGTCACTCTCATATTGGTTAAAGTTAAATAGGTTTTTACTCACAGACAAAAATGTGTGTATCAGATATAATTTTGAATCTGTTCTCACAAAGTTCTTTTTTTTTCCCTTTAAAATTTCTGCCTTCAGACCTGCTCCTTGAGACCAGAGACTGTCAGTATTTTGAGAGATTTTATTACTAAAAAATTAAGCAAGATAGAAATAATACAAAAGAATGATCTGGTCCCCAAAGGATGGAAAGTGTGCCTAAGACTCAAAGGCTGAGATGAGACAAATGGAGTAAGAAGGCAGTGTTCTAAAAGCCAGCCTTTATTTTGCTTACGAGTATTTAATGTAGCTGCTGTTTTCGATCATCTTTAGATTAGTTGGAGCAGTTACCATTAATAATAAATCAATATTGCACCATAAAGGAGATGGATACCCATATCTGTACCAAGACGCCCTTCTCCCAGCCACAGTTCTTTCCAGGGAAAAATTAAAAGGATCGCTTGAGCAAGAAATTAGCATTTGTAATCAAAAAGTGGCTTGCAGCTGCACTCTTGTCTCCTGGAAGAAAAGTTGAAGCCCTGGGCCTGAGTGGACCTGTGGGCTCTTAGGGTAACCCCGGATTAGGGTCCTGAGCCGCCTCTGGGCTGTGCCACTCTTTGGCGACAGAGGGATGGGGTCAATTAAAAGCTGTCTTCCCAGGGTGCTTTTCCGGATTGCACTGTGCACCTCCAGGCCAAGGTGAAAGGAAATCGAGGGGGCAAACGGGGAGTCTACCATCAATGTGATAAGGGGGTCTATCCAGACGTGCGACAAGGGCAGGCAGCTGGAGAGCCTCTTTCTGCACAGACACAAAAGACTCCTACTTCGGGCATTTCCCTTCCACTTCAGAGTCTGAGACCTTGGCGCCTCAGGATCCAAGGCCACAGTCTGCAAGCCCCACACATTCTGAAAGATGGGGGTGGGGAGAGGTCTTCAGCCCCCAGGGGTCCTGGTCTGATTCCCGGCCCTTGTCAGGCCCATCTTGGGCGCAGGGAGGAAAGAAGCTGCAGACCGCTGAGAAGCGGTGTTTCGCAGGCGGCTGCCAGCCAAGGCCAAGGGGCCCCCGCTCAGCCAGATGTGCAGCCGCTGGGGCCGCCTTACGAGGAACACAACAGCTGGGGAGGGCGGTTCTCACTCCACAAAGACCGTGGTCCCGTTCAGACTCCGGTAAGGTCGCCTCACTATAGCCAAGCTGGACCGGCGGTCAGACTAGTGGAGCCAAGGTTGCCCACGGGAAACACCCACGCCACTCGTTGGCGCCTCGCCGAGGGCTCACTGGAGCCCCAGCCTCCCCGCCAAAGCTGATGCCAGCTCCGGGAGGCAGACGAGCGGCAGGCCCCAGGGCCTTTGGGCCAGGGCTTGGAGGGCGGAAGACACACTGGGGGCCAACGAGGCCAGCGCTAATTTTGGGGGTTGGAGCTCTTCACAATGAACTTCGGGGAGGGAAAGGGGGCAGTCATTCTCCCTTAGAGAGGCCAATGTTCAGGAGCTCTGTCTCCTCTCTTTTTGATTCCGGACGGGGACACAGGCCCTCCCCAAGGTCAGGGGCTTTGCTGGGGAAGGGAGGGCACTCAACAAATACATTGCTTTTGAGAGCCAAAATTCAACTCCGCTCCTCAAGACCGGCGTGCGATTTGGAAGAGTGGCCAGTGTTCTGTCAAAACGCAAAGTCCGTTTGCTTCAAATACATTCCCCGTTCCACAACGCCTTGAAGTATAAACGTTTCCCCCTGAGTGCCTGCTGCCTCCCGTGGCCGCATCAGCCCAGCCTGGCCTGGGCACACCAACTCACAGTCCTGCCGGCGCCTCCCGGTCGCCACGGGTAGCCGCGCACGCCAGGCACGGCCCCTGGCTCCCTAACCCAGAACGACTCTCCCAGTCCTCCATGCGTATTATTATTATTATTATTTTCTGAGAGACATTCGGCTAAGTTGCCCGCGCCCTGATCTGTTATAAACAAAAGCCTTTTAATCATCTCAGGCGGTCTGAGAGCCCGCAAAACCGATGAAGGTTTTTGTTTTTTTGAGGGGGGAGGGGGATGTAAGTGAGGGGTGTCCAACCCTAGACAAGGCTCTCCACACTGAAACCGAGAAAACGGATTTCCCTAATTTAATTAATTAGCAGTGACTATGATATATTTCAAAATGCATACATTTATCTTTTAAAACTCTCCTCCACACTATCAAGTTATGCCAAGGTACTCTTTTGCAGCAGCTTTATCTTTAAAGAGACAAAGATTAGGTGATCAGTTTCGTGAATCTAGTTGCTCCATTTTCTGTCTCTATACAACTTCTCACACCTCATGGCTGCTTAGAACAAACAAACTAGCAAACACCTTAGCTGCCGCCTGTTACTAAGGGGTTGAGGTCGCCTATTCGAATTCAGTATTGGACAGATACCGCAGCCTCTTGGTCAAATGCGGTTTCTGGAACGTGAGCGCGCCCTCGTGTGGATCTTCCAGGCCCCTGCAAACGGGAAATGGTATCTCGGTTCGGCGTGCCTTGGGTGGTGGGCACACAAGCTTGCTACGTTTAGATGCACTTTAAAAAATAAATGGAAACAGAAAGTAAAAAAAAAAAACAAAACAGTTTAAGCTCCTGAAAAGATCATACTGTAGGGCACTGACGTTTTAACCGATGCCTAGAATTCCAAACAAAGGAATCCCCTTCTTAACGAAATTTTTCGATTGTAGGCTTTGTTTCCATTGCATCTTTCACCAAAGGATGCTTTTAAGGGCAATATAACTATATTTTCTTTTGTTCCTTATTATAGAAAGTGCAATAATTTATTTCACAGGGTGGCAAATTGCTTTCAAATTTAATGAAGGTGTAAAGCTGCACAGAACTTCCTCCTTCAAATGCCTGATTTAAAAACTGCAGTTCTTCATTAAAGCAAAGGGGATCACAATTTAAGACCGCCCCCCCCCAAAAAAAATTCTCAGCATTTCGTAGCTGTAGTGAAAGCAGCTAGCAGGCATTTTAATCTAACCAATATTTTAAAAAGAAGTTGACTGCTATTGCATTACACTAACGTTTGCAGGGAAATTAAAGTTATTGATCCTGAAATTAGGAATTTTCTTAGATTTATGGTGAGCTCCTGGTATTATTCTGTGTGGTCATAAATGTGTGTCTGGGTCTGGCTATGTGTGAGCATGTATGTGTGAGAGTGGGTGGCAGCTGAAAATCAAGAACCTTAAGGCGCCTAATTATTCAGAAAGGTTAAAGGTTATGACCTTGACATTTTGGAAGTTCAAAGGCATACATTTATGCACTTATTTTTTTCTTCCTAAATAAGGCTTAGCAATTTTTAAAAATTGCATTTCAAAATGCATGACTCCTTGGAAGATGCATGTGGTACCGCGCATTTATAGATTTATGTTTTGTCTTTGGGCTTAGGAGAGGTTGAGTCATAAGATTCACTTCACTCTTTTCAGAGAGAGAGAGAAGCTTTTCTCACTTCTCGTTTATTGCACATTGCGGAAATCTCTTTTGGGCCCACCAGAAGGTGTATAATATAACCCAATTAAGCTGTTTAGAACTTTGACTTTTATGGTATTGTCTAGACAGTTCAAGGTTTTGTAAACAGCCTGGCCTGGCCCTGAAACATAAAGTGCAGTGCAGCCCTTACCACATTCTTTAACTTGAAGCGATAAATGCCGCAAGAGGGTCTGCAGCTCCTGGCCCCATTTCAGTGGGGGTGGGGAGGGTTTACCTTCCCTGCTTCAGGTCCATTATGAACCAGCAAGGACCACAAGCCCTCTCCACCCACTGATAACTTCCTTTTTGAAAACTTCTCCCTTCAGTGGAGGGTTCTAATTTTGGTTTCTTCTTTTAAGGGACTGTGACTCCTTGTTACCTTGTAAGAGATAATTTGGATTTTCTAACCAGTTTTTTAAAATGGTTGTTGTCTTTTCAGAAATCCCAAGTTCACTAGGCTAGGGGTGGGGGTGGGAGTTTGCTTCTTAGTTTCCTGCTGCCCCAGGCTTATTGCCTGAAGAAGGCAGCGCCAGCATTACTTGGTCATATCGTCAATTCAGAAATTCATCACTAACATGATTTTAAAAACCAATGTAGCCTAGAGGTGGTGGGAGGGAACGACTTCTATTTTAGAGGGATTAAAAGGTATTTCATTCGATTTTCAGTTGCATGGGTTCTGGCCACTAAAATATCCTAATCAGGCACTAAACCTCAAAAAGGAGAATTCATACAGTGTATTGAAGCTGTAACCTCCATTTTACTAGAAACCATTTATTCACACAAAAAGACAGTGACTCATGCCTTGATATGACAGACCAAAGATACATTTCCCAAAGTTTAAATAATCTGCGTTCACTGAAGAGGAAGGAAGGGCTCTCTTAAAACTCAGAGCAAAACACCAGCGCCTTCTAGCCCCCCGGCCTAACTTCCTAAAGACCCCGCGGCGTCCCCAAGAGGACTGGGAGAGGGGGAGGAGGAACAACAGCATATTGGCGGTAAAATTGTAAAGGGACGTTTGCATTTACCATTTTCCCCTTATTAGGATCCGCTCGGCCAAGTCCCGGCCTCGTCCGCAGGCTGCAGTGGTCGCTGGGAGGTCCCGAGTTGACCGTGGGAAGGAATCGTGAAGTTCCACAGAGAAGAGGCGTCATTAAACCCAAGAACATTGGGCCTGCGGAGGGCAGGCTGGTGGGGAGGAGGGTGGGCGAGTGGGGCTGGGGGAGGGGGCGCTTCCTGGAGCTCTCAAAATAAGGGGTTTCCAGTGAAATACTGCAGACGGTCTCTGTTCAGTTTCTTTTCTTTCATCCTGCGATTCTGGAACCAGATTTTGACTTGCCGGTCAGTGAGGTTGAGCATCCGAGAGAGTTGAAGTCTTTTCTCTTTGTTTATGTACACGTTAAAGAAAAATTCGCGTTCCAGTTCGCGGATCTGGTACTTGGTATAGGGACAGCGCTTTTTCCGGGACCGCTGGGGGGCCACTGCAAGGCAAAGAGACCAAGGGGTGAGAGAGGCCGCTTCCTGCCAGCCCCCAACCTCCCGCTCGGGCCACTGAACGAGGGCCAGGCCCTGGCCCCGTTGGGGACGTCCTCTGCCGCGGCTGAAAGGCCCTGCCTGCGTCGTGGGGAATGATATATGGGCGGGCACAGGAGAGAGTGCGGGCGTGGACTTGTGTTCACGCCCGGGACACACACACACACACACACACACACACACACATACCACACACACACACACCCCTATCCTGGCACCGAGGTGGGGAAGCAGAGGGCAAGGCAGGCTCTGAACTGGAACCTGAGGGAAGAGAGACACGAGCGCGCCCGCCGGAGCATCTGCCTAACTCCAGCGGCGCGCGTCAGCCAGCAGCTTGGATAAAGTCCAGTGCAAGGATCAAACTACCCCCACACCCCCCCTCCCCGCCTCTCTCCCTTAAAAGCAAGAGGCTCGGGTGTACGCACTCTCACTGGCTTGAACTCTCCCTCCCTCCCTCCCTCCATGGTCTCTAGCACCCCCCTGCCCAAAACTAGGGAAAAGCTCTCTACAGCGATTAATGTCCTCCTCGAAGTCTACCTTAAGCCCACCTAAATTGGTTTCCTACCATAAACACGCTTTACAACGGCCCGGGAAATCTTATAGGATGTATAAACCTCTTCGAATGCTTATAAAGTAGCACATAAAACGGCGCAAGCAGAGGGAGGCCCCCGCCGCCCCCCCCTCGCCCCCGCGGCCCCGGCGCCCGGTGCCTACCTGCGCCGCTGCTCTTCTCGGCCCCCGCCTCCCCCGGGGGGCCCTCGCCGTCGCCACCGCTGCCTTCCGCTGCCCCCTTGGGCTCCGAGCCAGGGGTCGCCTTAGCGCAGGGACTGCCCCCGCCGCCACCAGCCCCGGTCTTGGGGTCGCCCTTGTCGGCTGCACCCTCGGGCTGTGGCTGCACGGGCGGCGGCGGGGGCTGCGGCCCGGCGAACGGGGGCCCGGGAGCCGCCTCGTAGAACTGGTCGAAGCCCTGCGGCAGGATGCCATTGCGGCCCACCGCGCTGTAGAAGTTGGAGGCGGCGCCCGCGGGGCCGTGCGGCGGCCCCGCCGCAGCGCACACCGGCTCAGGCGCCTTGAAGAGCACGTCCGGCCGGCGGCCTGCGGGCGGGAGCAGCTCGCGCTGCATGGCCGCCTCCTCGGCCGCCGCGGCCGCCGCCGCTGCTGCCGCCGCCGCCGCGTAGTAGGGAGCGTAGCCCCCCGCGCCGCCGCTGCCCCCTCCGGGGCCGCCCCCGCTGCTGCCGCCCCCCGCGCTGCCGCCGCCGCCACCGCCGCGGTACGGCCACTTGGCGCGCTCCAGGCCGTAGTCGCGGAAGGCCACTTCGCGCACGGGCTGGACGTGCGGCGCCAGGTTGGAAGAGTAGGGGAAAGTCATCTGGCAGGACGACGGTTGGGAAAGGAACGACGGCTTGCTAGCGAAGTCAGACGGGGCCACATAGTAGGCGCAGCCCGGCAGGTACATGCTGGCTGCGCTCGGGCCGCACTCGTCAAAGTCGTTCATGGCTCCGCGGCGTGCGCGCCGGCGAGCCACTGGCCGCTCCCCGCGCAGCCAACCTGAGCCATCGATTGCACAAGAGGCTTGGGCCAGGATCAACTAAGCAAAAATCCCCACCGGGCGCTGACGTGCAATTCATCTTGATTGATTCTGGTGGTAATTATGTCACGTGACGCCATGAAGAGAAATGTCCTTATATCTATATCAGCGCTCGCCAACAAGCCCCGGGACGGCTCCTGGCGCCGAGACGCGCGCGCTGGGGGCGAATCTGCTGCCCTCTCCCGCTAGCTCTCCCCGGGCGCCCCCTGACCAGGCTGCGCCTCAGGCCGGTCACCTGCACGCCGCTGGCCGCTGCCACCGTTGGGCGCATCTGCCACCGGCCGACCGGGCCGCCCGCCCGCTTCCGCCCGCCCGCGCGGCTTTAAGTACGCGGACCGAGGCCGACGGGGAGGAGGAAGGAGGGGGAGGAGGGGGAGGAAGGGGGAAGGGAAAGAAGCAGCAAGAAGAGGGGGGAGCCCCAGCTCCAGGCTCCCTAGAAGCTAGGGACTAGGTGTGAGGGTGTGAGGTTCCGAACCCCACCCCCCTTACTGCAGCCGCTCCCTCCCTCGCGACTCTGCCACCCTCTGCAGCTCACTCGCCTGGGAGCTTGTTGCTTCTTGTTCACCGGTAGTAATTGCGCTACTCTCCAGGGCGCAGGGAGCCCTGATTTACATATTTCTCTGCCCAGCGCGTTAAGTGCAGAGTAACTTGGCTCTTTCCGGTTCTGACCCCAGGGGTGCTAGTGCTGGCCTCAGAAAACCCAGGCCACTCACCTCCTAGGCACTCACCCACGCCAGGGCCTTCGTGCCCACCTGGCTCTCTTCCCTCCTCTCTGGTTTCCCTCTCTGTTTTTGTCTTTCTTTCTCCTTGCTTGGTCTCTCTTCAGTCTTCTCCCTTCTCTCTTGTCACTTCTCTCCTTCCCCTCCTTTTCTGCTTTCCTTCTTCCTTCCTCTTGTTTTCCAGTCTCCTTTCTTCTGTCTCTCTCTGCTTTCTCATCCTCTCCCCTCCTTTCCCCTAAGCTGTGTGTCACTGTCTCTGTCTCTCTCTGTTGCTCTCCCTTCCCCTTCAGCGCTAAAGCCAGGAGGGAGCTCAGCCCGTGGCCTCAGGCCTCCCTAGAATCTGGGGAGTCTGGTGAACAAAAGGATCTGAAGTCCTACTCTCACTGTGCCCGGCTTCCCGCTGGTCCTCCGCAAGAGACAATCCCCCACACTTGCACCTCCAACCTCCTCACCCCTTCTGCTTTCAGGCCTGGCCTGGGACTAGTCCGCCTTACACCCAGACCCTTCACTGCTTTGGAGCCCCGGCAAAGCCTGCGTATCCGCGCCGCGTTTCCCCCGAGGCTCCTTTGGCACCCTTGGGTCAGCACGGTCACTTCAGCCCCTCCCTACAAGATAGGTTGCCTCTCTGAGGGCTCTCAGCGGCGCCTGACTCCCCAACTGGAGCCCCTCTTCGTCACCTCGCACTGAGGCGGACTCTTCGTGGGGCGCCCCATCCACTCCCCCAAGGCCTCACTCTCCTCCCAGCCTGCCGCGACCCTCTCCTAGCCCATGGGTCCAGGCGAGACCTGGGCTCCCACCTCAGAGAGAGCAGACGCTTTTCAAAGGTAAACCGTCTCTTCCCAAACCCCAATCCCAGAACCGAGGGCAGGCGGCTGCCCCTTTCCCCAAGATTCCTCCGCCCAGGCAATCCCAGCACTGAGGCCTGGGCCTCAGTCCTATACCCAGGGCAGGCGGCGCTGGCTGTGATGCTGGTTCCCTCCCTGGCCCGGGCCGCTGCAGTGCCGGTGCTGTGCGCTCTGCCCACCGTGCGGACAGACAGAGAAAAGGCGGGTGGTCTGAGCTAATATCTATTTTCTGGCTGATGTCCCCCCCTTCCTCTTTTTCTCCTCCCTCCCTTTCTCCCTTCCTCTCTCCTTCCTCCGCCCCTTCCCAGTCTGCTTCCCTCCCCCAACACTGCGCAAATAGGTCTGTGGCGACTGGAGGGCACCGAGCCTCCCCCAACTAGAACTACCCATCTGTGGGCCCCCTCCCCACAAGCTGGCATCCCCGCCCAGATTTCAGCTGGCATCCTTCTCCTCAACCCAGACCCCCAGCACACTTATCTGCGTCCCCACCTCCATCCCAGGCCCAAGCCTCTCTCTTTCGGGCTTGGGCTCGTGGTCGACGCCCCTGGATCTCTCTCCTAAAATGGCTCCCCGGACTCTGCACCACTGGCCCTGCGGTAGCTCAGGACCCAGGGCAGCGGCGGGGACTTCAATCCGGGTCTTCATGTGTCTGGGGGTTCGCAAAATTCTTGCACCTTCTCTCTACCGGCGGCAAGGGGTGGGGCGCCGGCAGCCCGCCGCCCCCAAAGTGGAGCCTGCTGACCGCCGAAGAGGGATCTGTGGAAGACGAACCATTCAAGTTCAACGACATGGCGACGGCAGCTCCGGCGGGAGCAGCGGTGTGGCGGGGGAGGGTGAGCCATCTGCAGCGGCCGGCCGTTGCACAGGGGAAGGGGGCGGCTGGCCCCTCTCGGCTCCTTAGCGCGGACCCTTGCCCCCCAACCCCCACTCCACAACCCAGGGCGCTGTCGTTCCAGTCCCAGCCCGCTTGGCTCTTTGGCCCCAGCTCCCTCCTAGTTCCTGCCCCCTATACCCCAAACCCAGGGAAAACCGCAGCCTCCCGACCCCGCGCATCACGCTCGAGAACCTACCGTGGAGACCCCGGCTCTGTGGCCTTGTCCTTGCCTGCGCGGCCCCACCCGAAACGTAGGCGCACCAGGCCTTCGGGGCGCAGCCAGCAGCTCCGCGAGGAAGAGCCTTCCGAACAGCGCCGGGACGCTATGCGGTGATTTTGAGCCACCCAAGATAAGACACTAACTTGACCTTAACTTTGTCAGGGCGCCCCTGGTATCTGGAGAACGTGAACAGACACTGTCTGGCAGCTCTCGTAAAAGCTGACTGGGGAAGGGATTCTGAGTCATTTCATTTATTGCCACTATAGTTCTGCAAGAAAGCTTTTCCTCCCTGCCAAACTTTAATTATTTATGCTCTTTTAAGAAACGAAAGAAGAGAAACGCAGGGAAAACACCCAGAGCCAGTTCCTTCCCTGCAGAGCCCTCGGAATGGACTCCTTAAGTCAAGCGACTGGAGAACAAAAATATGGGGAGATCACCTTTGTCTTAGGACAGTGGGGCAGGCGCCTTGCCCTCCCCCACTATCACTGGGGGGGGAATGCGGTTGGGAGAGGGGGGTGAAGGGGCATCCACCCCCCACATGAATATTTACAACGATTCCGGATTTCTCTTCCACCCTTCGGCATCCCGGAAGCCTCCCTGGCCCGCCTCCCTTAGGGAGAACCCCCAGGCCTTAAAAGTGTCCCCCCTCCCCCGCCACCCTCTGAGTTCGCAACTGATTGAATGCCAGACGAAGCCGTTTTTTCTGCTTTTAAAACCGTTTTCTTAGTCAAGAGGCCCGCTTGGGCGGCAGCATTTCAGAGGACGCATTTGTCTTTCTGCAGGGAATGTTGAGCACTCAGATTTTAGCGTCCTTTCTCTTCAGCATTTGTTTCTTACAAATTTCCTAGTGGTTCCAGATCTCTGGCGGAAGGAGACACCAGAGTTTTTGTATTTGTGTGAACTAGCAAAAGAGATAGATTTGGAAAAAACTGCTGAACCAAGAGATACGCTTTTATACTTAGAATAATTTAATTTTCTTTAAGGAGTGATCTCCATGAATATCCACTCCCCCTACTCATCCCAGGCTAAAGGGAAAGAACACGGTGATTTAATGATGTATTTTGGAAAGAAACAGCGTCCGTGTCGTCTGTCTTAAGGCCTGAGTCTGAGTACGTATGCTTTCCTCCTCCTTTCCCCAGCCTTCCGAGGGCTCAGGGAGGCTTCCGCCTTTGTTCAGTTGTTTTCGAGGAGGCAAATCTCTGAATGCAGACTCAGACTTGTAGATCCTGCTCTGGGTACCATCGCCTCTATGTGCCCAGCCAGGTGGGGAAAGCTTTTGAGCCATAGGACCTTGGCAGCTCTTGCTTCTTTCTCTCCCATTGAATATATATACATATATTGTATATGTAGATGTGTGTGTAAACAAAGAACAATTAAAAATTTAATTATACACCAAATTCGCTTCTGGGAAGGGGAGTTGGAATGTTCAATATTCAGTGTTAGTGATTTAGTGATTTTGTTAATTCTCCCTCTAGCTAAAAGGTAGTTTCTACCTCTACCAGCTAGGAGCTGGGGTTTGCAAGAAGATGAGTAGCAAGCAGGCCCTGGCTTTCCCCGACTGAGCTAGAGGTTCATATGGACTAGGGAGTCTTGAGGCCCCATTTCCCAAGGGAGTCTGCTGGGCTCCTGGTAAACCTGCTGGCATCCAGGATTTAGCAGGACATAGCTGGTTCCAGAGAAGCCAGACCAAAACTTGGTGGAGACGGACTTTTTTTTGTTTTTTTTTTTTTTAATCTGAGGAACCTCAAATCGTTACAGTCCACCAATAACAGTAAACTTTAAAGTTTGAGAATTTAGGCTAAGTGCAGAAGTCCCAGCCTGCAACAAGCTGAGAGTCCCCCTACTGTGTGAGACACACTCATATCTGCCATGGTTCTTCCCTTTTGGATATTCCAAACATATTCGGTTGGTAGGCTTTTACACACCATTTCCTGACCGCCTTGGAAGCCATTTTCTCATTTAACGAACAGTCAACACCCGCGGTGAAACAACAACCAGAAAAGAAAAACGAATTTGGTGGCCTGAAGAACATTAGAGGGGAATCCAAAACATTTTGAAAAATTGACATCAGCCCCTTGACAGCTTGGCTTGGACCTCGATATTTATTTTCACTCAAAACATTTGTATATATTGTGTCTGATATATACAAGCTATTGTTTTCAACAAAATCAAAGCAAAACATACATGATAACTATTAGATATCCTAGAAAATGAAATTAGTCTAAACATCAACTGAAGTCAGCCGAGCTAAGGCTCCAGGCTCTCTGTGAGGTGCCCACGCCAGGTTTAGGGCCAGGTCCTCTACTGAAAACAAATCATTGGACTTTGGGAAGGAAACCTGAATCCTTGGGCTGTTGTACATCATGCCAGGAGTTGTGGCGGAGGGTGCTGCATGTCTGAAGGAGAGGGAGAAGAGGCAGGGATAGTAGAATAAGCTAGCAGGGGGAAGCTTGGGTTCACTGAGATTAAGCCTGGACACTCCAGCACACCCAGAACAACTCCACCTGGCATTTGGGAATTCCTGCCTCCATGAGGCAAGCCTGGCAGGGCCCAGGGCCTCAAAGTCTCCACTGGGACAAGCCAGACATGCCTCAGAAGGGGCATAGTAGCTAGGCCACTGATAGATTTGGCGGATGGTGGGGACGGTGAGAGGAACTTCTGGTCCTCTTTGCTCTGTCAAGAGCAGCTAGCAGGAGCTGAGAATCTAAGAGATCTCCTTCCCCACCCTATGACCCTTGAGAAGGATCTTTTGCCTGTCCTTGTGGGGGTCCATTAAGGTTATTCAAGAAAGACAGATGTGTCAACACCTTTACTCACCTCAACTGGAAAGCCATATTTACAGTTGGAGTGTAGCACCCTCCTCCTCTTGCTCACTCCCTTCTCCTCCCCCTGGATATCTTTCCCTCCTCCCTGTGCCACAGCTTCAAAGCAGACCAGCAGCTCCTTTCACCAGAGCTAGGCTCTGGGGATCCAGTTACAGGGTTCATGAGCCTGGCCTAAGCTTGTATGAGGAGGTGGGAGTAGGGCAATGTTTGCCAGTCTTGTCTGGAGATTGCACTTTGTCTGGAGCCCCAGTCTCTTTCATCCCATCTCAGGGAAGGAAGGCTCCACCCTATTCCACCCTGCTAGAGGGGCCAGCCTAGCTCGCATTTCGCATTTTGAGATATCTCCAAGTTTGCCCCACTACCCAGCCCCTCCCCTTCTCTCTTTTTTCCTCCCAAAGTCTGAAGGTCTAGTGTGGCTTTTGTACTCTCAAATCAGCCAGGGCAGACAGGAGGGTATCGGTTGTATGGTGCCTTTTCCTTTTTCCAGAGTGAAGATCTTGGCTTGTCACAGAGGGCTTCTGCTGCAGAGACCTAATTGTACCCACAGTTCTTCCCATTCCCTCAGGAGGCCTTCCATTCTGAGCCCTAACTAGGCGACTGCTAAAGGCTGGAGGGCCTGGAGAGAAGGGGAAAGAGAGAACGAATTGGATGGAAACAGAAAAATCCAGGTACCAGGGAGCAAGAATGAGCCGTGGGTGCAAATGCCCCAGCCTGGAGCAGGGAGAGGTGGCCTCAGACCCCACACGTGGAAGCCTTAAGGCCAGGGTTGCATTGGAACTTCCTCACTTTCTCCCAGGCTTCTCAGGGACGGAGGAAAGCAAGGAGGCCCAGCTGGTCTGGTCTCTAAATCTCTTCTTGGCTTCGGGACAGGCGGAGAAGGAACCGAAGGAAAAGCCTTAGCCTCAGTTCCTCCTCACCACACCAGGCCTCTGTCCAAAAGGGCAGGCCCAGCCCGGCCCTGGCCACGCGCGCGGCTAGTAGAGCGCCAGTGCCTGCTCCCGCAGCACCACGCGCTTCTTCTTCATACGCCGGTTCTGAAACCAGATTTTGACCTGCTGGTCGCTGAGGTTCAGCCTGTTGGACAATTCTTTGCGCTTCTGACGGTTGATGAATTCGTTGACGAGGAATTCGTTCTCCAACTCCGCAATCTGCTGCTTCGTATAGGGTTTCCTCTTCTTGCGGGCCCTCCCTGGGGCCGCCCCCCACGGCAGGCCTGCAACACAGCCCCGACCCACGTCAGCCCAGCCCGTTCTCTGTAGATTGCCCGCCCCCAGGCGGTTCACCTCCCCCTACACTCTCCCTCGAACCCCACCTCCCATCCCGGCCCAAACCGGCCCGGGGAGCTTGGGCACCGTTTACCGTCGGGCAGTGAAGGTCGCAGGCAAGAGGCAATGCCCGCCGCCTGCACTGTCATGTTCAAGTTGAGCGGGCCTTTGGTGTCGTCCTTGAAGCCGGGAGCGCAGGGAGCCCCGTGGAGCAGGGTCGTGGAGCACGGTGCGGCACGACCCACACCCTGGTAGTCATATTTGGCCGCTTTGAGAGCAGCCACTGCAGGGGCCAGGCTAGAATCGGGGGCGAAGGACTGCCGGGTACGGCCGCGCTCCTCTGGCCCAGCGGCCTCTTCGGGTGCATAGAACTTGGCCTGCTCTTCGGGTCCGTCCTTGGCTGTTGGGGGCTGCAGGCCGAGAGACCCGGAGCCGGCCAAGTAGGATTGCGAAAAGCCGCCGAAGGCAGTGGAGCCCGCAGGCTGCGCGGGGGCGCAGGAGGCGGGCGTGGCGGCCCAGGGCAGCGCCCCGCGTGGGTAGGAGATAGGGGGAAGTGCGGCCAACTGGCCGCCATTCGGCCGTAGGTTGGAGAAGTAGAAAGAGTCTGGCGACTGCAGATTAAGAAACGAGCCCACATAGCCCGCTCTGTAGAGACTGCGCTCACACATCTCCAACAAAGGGCTTCGGCTGCGCTCGCAACAGTATTTAGTTACAACCGGGAATAAGAGGACAGGCTCAGACGATTGGACGAAACTTTGCCTGCAGGTTCTTCAAAGCCGGTCATTTCAGCACCGCCTACATCCCCCCGACCCGTTTCCCCCCCTTCAGAGTATTATGATAACACCCGCAATGTTCTATGACGAAGGACGAGGCTGCCAGCAGAGCCAAATCATGTTGAGCGAAGATTAAGCCTCTGAGGGTTTCCAGGCCCGGCTTCAGGAGCTGGGGGCATCGGGCAAGAGGGTGCCTTTGCCCAAGTGTCCCTTGGGACTCTTCTTAGTGGTGATTGGCTTTGCGATCCGTTTTCCGCAGGCTTTCTGGGCCCAACTTGCTTCTACCGGCTTTAAGTTGCAGCGGAGGCATTTTCCATTAACTGGCGCCTCTCCACTTGTCCGGAGAGGGCGGGGTCCAGCGGCACCATGAGCTCTGTCCCTGGGACTGACAATGTCACTCCTGCCGCAATCACTCCCATAGAAAGGCTTTCTCCAGAGACCTCTGCCTGGGGAATCTGGCAGCAAAGACCCATTCGCTGCTTGAGCTCTCTGTCCCAGGCCGCAGACACGAAAAAGACATCACAAACTCTGCCCAAGTTTGGCATCTAGGAAGGAGGCCACACTACTCCTGGTTTGTTCCCATGGCTAAGAACTCTGATCCTAGGGGAAGTTGCCATCCAGGTCCATGGAGAATGTCCGCCAGGGAACTCAGCAGCTCGATCCACCAATCGTGGCCAAAGGCTGCATTCCTTTTAACGTCTGGAGTCCTCTCCGGGACTACACACTGCAAACCAGAACTCCGAGGTGTCCCCATCCACCCAGTGGAGGGCAGAGCAGGACGAACTCTCCCGACTGGGTGCGGAAAGGCGTAAGAGCCAGAGCCACCTGGCCGGGGAACGGCAGGCGTTCCGAGGCAGCTGGCTAGCAGAGTTTCTCGCCTCAGCGCCCCCAGGGGTGTCGGGGCTAGGGAGCTCAAGGGTCTGACAAACAGGGAAGTGGGAAGGGAGGCAGTTCCTAGCGGGGAGCGCTGTGCTCAGATCCCGCCGCAGGCCCTCTTGCCTAGCCCGGCCAGCGGACTAGGGATTCTCCCCTCCTGCCTCCGATCCCAAGACCCTTGGAGACCCGGTGACCGGCGCCAGTCTCAGCCTGAAGCAGGCTCCTCGGTCCCCAAGCCAAGCTGGAATTGGTTAGACCGCCGACTCCCACACTGAGACCACACAGGCGCCGCCGGAGGGCAAGGCTGACCACTGCGCTGCGACTTTATTGTGTGAGTTATGGCGACCAATTGGGTGGCTCTGGGGAACGCAATCGGCCTCTTCCTCCTGCTACGGGGTGGGGGGGGGGTGAGGACGTGGGGGTGGGGACGTCTGGGGCTCCTCTGGCTCTGCCAGCGTTTCCTTAGGAGCTCAGGCACTCGCTCGCGTCCTCTCTTGGGAGGTGGGGGCAAGCGCAAGCTGCAACCCCAGTTCCTAGATACTTAAGGGAACACAAGCCTCAGATTCCTAACAGCTCTTATTTTGGGGAACCCATTCTGTTTTCGAGGAGCTGCAGCTTCGTTACTCCCGAAAGCTCCAGCTTCAGGGGTCCCTGCAGTCTCTGCTCCTCACGTTTCAGTGCATGACGATTCCTCGTTATTTCCAAGCCGAGGGGTGTCTCCTTCTGAGCTTTAGGCAGCCCTACAGCAGCTATTTGCGCCTCAGGACTAAAGACATAATAGAACTAAGTGAGAAATAGGAAAGACAAGAACAACTACTTTCCCTCCATTTCTCCCTGCCCAGCCGTCCCACTTCATCCCCCTGGTTTACGACTTTCGAGGTCTGGCAGACAAAGTCTTATGCGAGCTGGGGACTCGGAGCAAGGGAGGGTAGGGGTGGAAAGTAGTAGCAGTAGGTGGCTTGGCTGGTGATTGAGAGAATGGAAAAGGATTTGGCTGAGGAGCCAACAGCGAGCTCTGCCAATGCCGCCCAACGCCCAGGAGATGGCGAGCGCGCTCCATGCCTATCGAGGCGCAGCCGCACGGTCAAGATCAACAGTGAAGGGCGGTGCGGCCGCCCTGGGGTCGTCAGCCCGCGCGGTCACGGCCCGCTTTCAGACGCAGCCGAGCGCCTCCGAAAGCCGGAGATCTTGGCGGCAAGGCCGCCCCTGACAGCCTAGCCGAAAGGACCAGGAGGTTGCCAGAGGCGAGGAAGCATTGCAGTCGCCCCTTTGTCTGGCCGTGGGTCTCGGCTCCAATGTTTCCTTCGCCGCTAGAATCACGCATAGACACGGGATCCTCGGTCCCCCACCCGCGGCGCTAAAAACCTGCCGAGTTTCTAAGACGCTTTCCCTGCGGCCTGTCTCCAGCAGAAGTAAAGGCCTCTCTCTAAGCTCCCTTAGCCTCCCGGGCTCCCCGAGGGCCTCACTCCCTGTGCCTCCGCCACTTATCAGTTGCTCTCCTTTCTCCGCAATTTGGAATGCAAAGGAAACTCATATAAATAACAAAGCCTTCTTCTGTTATTGATTTAGCCCTCAATCCAGATTCCGCCGGAGAGCTTTGGAGCACAGTTTTAATCTTCAGCAAACCTCCCATTTTTCATGGGGGGAGGAGGGGGAGAACTGACGTGAAAACTAGAGATGTAAGGAAAACCTTGAGGCAATCTCCCCTACCCAAGATGGGAAACCCGAGAAATAGACCTGGGAAATGGAGGGAAGCTCTGGAGTGTGGGACCAAAAAAAAAAAAAAAAAAAAAAGCCCGTTTCTGCTGAAAATACATCTTTTGAGAAAAACCACAAAAATGCTAACAACACTTCTCGCAGTGTAAGGTTGGAGACGGCTTGGCCCCAGGTACATGGGTTATTTCTTCTGCAGAGATTGAATAGCGGTCAAATGTCTCTCTCTGTCCCTCCCCCTCAAAAACAAAGTTAGCAGTCCACTTTCGCCAGTAAGATATGAAAGAAATCGAGCTGGGACAGAGAAAACGAAAGTAGGTCCTAGCCTTAGGTCTCTGCGTTTTCTCTCACAAAATCGTGAGGGAACCCTCCCACCAGGAGAGTTTACATACTAAGTGAAGTTTTAAATATCAGTATGTAACTAACTTACACACGAAAACGTCAGCAACCACTGAGATGATTGTGTGGGGAGCTAACCTTGACGAGTCATCTAGTTTCTCAGCAGCCATTTCCCTGAGTGGCAAAAAGGCCTCAAACAGAAAGTTCTAGTGTCTAAAAATTGCGTCTGGAGGTTCGTGTTTTATAATTATGTTTTCAGTTGTCAATTGCTCTGTGCAGACTGCCTGGAGAAGGCGATATGGGATAAGCCTGAAATGTTTCTTTTTTGATTGCCAAATATGGATATGTCTTTCTAATTTCAAAACCTTCCTAGTCCAGTTATTTATAATGGTCTTTCTAGGTTGAAAATTTTCAAGTAAGTGAGTTTTCCTAAGCAAAGGCACACAAATATACATCGATTAAAAAAAAAGTAGAACTATATAAATAAACTGATAATAGTAAAAGAAAAGTAAAATTTTATTGGAGAAGTTTTTCGAGCTGGCCTAGTATAAAATAACATTTTAAACACTGCAAATTATATCCGCATTTAAAAACATCACTACTTATGTTAAAGTCACCAGCAAACAGAAGGGAGGGGGGCAAAAGTGAAGAGCATGAAGGTTCCAGAAACCAGAATTAGTGTTGAGTTTCCCTCATCTATAGAGCACATAATTGTGTTCAAGATATCAAGATTTTATAATAAATAAGAATAGTTTGAAGAGGAAACACAAACTTGAAAAAAAGAAACAAATGTATAAGGACTCAGAAAAACCAAGAGAGTTCTGTTTATTGGCATCTCTCTAGGAGTAAAAAGTGATTTTTAAATGCCTGAAGCACTGCCCACGTATCCCAGCTCACAGACATTGCATCTACAAAAATAATCTCTCAGTTGTATAAATATGCAGCACTTTAAAAGTAATTATTTATCATCACTTTCAGAAACATCATTGCTTTTCTTCTTGTACCTTGGAGTTCTACATTTTTTATATTTGTTGGATGTGTTATAACTCCATAAGAGGCCCAACCAACGCATTTGATCAGACAGTCAAGTTCTTCATTGGGTTCTGGATGTAAGTTCCCACTCATGACCACATTGATTCAGCCTCTTTTTGAGGATTGAGGAGATGGCCACAATCCCAGACCCACTGATCCAAGGCCAAGAAAAGGAGGTGCATGTATGCCATTCGCGGTTCACTGTACCGATTGCAGCCATTTAAATATCTGCATCGAAAGCTCAAAAAATGAAGGCATCCACGAGGACACAAGAGTTTCAAATGAAAGATTATGAGAACACAAACCTACAAAATGATAAAAATACACGATTAAAACAGCAACTGAAACTCCCAAAGTTGGAAAGATTGTCTTAATTTCAACATTGATACAAACCCTATTTAATAAGGTGGCCACTTTTAAATCCATCACAGTACCCTTAGCCTCCTGTTTTTACACTTTCCCGGTGACCCCAGAACACTGCCTGCCTAGAGCTGTTTCCACTTGCTTCAGGGCAACTGCTGAGAGCTAACGATTCAATTATCTAATTACAGGATATGAATGACTGCAAATCGTTCTGCCCTAATGGATTATGAAGATAATCAGTGCTGGGAACGAGCAAATAAAGTGATTTTTAAAAATAAAACGCTTAAATCAGAATGCCACTTCTGAAATTCATTTGGGGAGATTATTTAAAAAATACTTCAAGTCCCTTTATACTGGCCTGGAGG